>JZKD02S2255705.1:159257-175292 GCA_000966675.3 Picea glauca | reverse complement strand
GCAAGCTGCCATTGCTCTATCTTCAGTTGAGGCAGAGTACAAAGGGGTAGTTAACATAACCATTCAGGCTATGTGGCTACAACATTTTCTCACTGAGTTGGGCATTCAGTTTCATTGGCCATTCGTCATCTGGTGTGACAACCAGAGCACTCTGAAGTTTTGCAGAGATCCAGTTCAGAGGCAATGGACGAAGCACATCGAGATCCACATGGAATACATATGGTAATTAGTGCACAAGGGGATCATCGACTTACAGTTATGTCCTTCAGCAGAACAGATGGCGGACATTTTCACCAAGACCTTCACTGAGAAGAAATTCCATTCTCTACGAGGTCATTTTTGAGTGAAGGACACAGTTGCCTAGCAACTGTAGTTCTTCTTTTTACATACATTGTACCTTGAGGGGGGGGTTTCCCATGAGGTTTTCCCTCTTTTCTCACTTTATTTTTCAGTGTATCTTTTGTACTTGGGTACCTATCATGGCCTCATTGTCGGGACCCAATCTTTATCTTAACCATAGTGATGTTCAAGGGGGGTGTTGGAGTTACTTCACACACACCTAGGATTTATTTTTCCTAAGTTTTTTATTTGTTTATTATTCATAATTAGTCATTATCCAGTCTCCTATATTTTAAAAGAGAATATTCCACCTGGAGAATATTCTCTTTCATTTCACACTTCAGTTTGACTAGTTGAGTTGAGTTTAGATGTTGCATTGGGATCATCACCATGCACCATTGGGATCATCACCATGATAATTTGACCTTGCCTTGGTATCATCACTAGAGTGGTGCATTATCCTTGATTTCGTTAGTTAACTCCTCACTACTCTCTATTTAGTCAGTTAACTGAAGACTAGTTGACTAGTTAACTCAACTAGGTGGCGATTCACTCCTATAACTGCCTGAGAGACTAGAATGGGTGGCAGTTCACTCTCGTAGCTACTGGTGTGTGTCCAAATCAGTATATACCACCACTATGGTGACTTGGTACACCTCAAGTCGAACTCATTGAGCTATACAAAGTATATCATGTGTAAATTATTCATTATTCACAACTGTTAATGAGAATTCTTTCCATTATTTCTCTCCTTCTTCTTTTTCCAATTCTCTCTGCAAATGTGTGTATCATTGTTTATCTAGATCTATTATGTGTAGGTTCAACACATGTACAAAGTCTTCATCTGGATCGACAATCTTCAATATCAGCACACTTGTCAATATTTACTTCAACTATTGAAAACTCTCTTCACACTTGGGTGTCCATTCGAATTTCACTCCCTTCTTTTGTAAACAAGTGACTGGACTTGCAATATTTGAAAACCCTTTTATGAATATTGAGTAATAATCGAAAATAACCATGAATGATATGACCTATGTCACATTCTTCAGCACTGGCCATCCTCTAATGGCCTCTATATTCTTAGGATCAACTTCTATCCTTTTTGTTGGAATTATATGCCCCAAGTAGTGAATCATATTTTTATTAAATATGCACTTACTTAGCTTAGCATACAATTTATTCTCTCTTAAAACTTTCAACACCATTCTTAAATGATTCTCATTTTACTCATCCAACTTAGAGTAGAAAATTATATCATATAGTAACACAATTACAAACTTGTACATGTACTCCCTGAACATTCCATTCATCAAACACATAAATATTGTTGGGGCATTTGATATTATAAATGGCACTATTGTGAATTCATAATTATTGTATCTTGTCTTCATTGATGTCTTGATAATGTATTATTCTTTTATCCTTACTTGATGATAACTTGATCTTAAGTGAATCTTGGAAAATATCCTTGCACCTTTCAACTAATCAAACAAATCATCAATTCTTGGAAAAGGATATTTTTTCTTTATTGTGACCTTATTCATCTTCCTGAAATCAATACACATCCTTAAGGTTCCATATTTCATCTTCACAAAAAGAGCTGGAGCTCCCCAAGGTGACACACTTGGCAATATATACTCCTTCTTTAACAATTCTAGTGTGCCCATTCTATATGGTGTCTTGGACACTGGGGAAATTCTTGGCACCAAATCAAAAGAGAAATCAATGTCTCTCTTTGGTGGAAATCCTATTATTTCTCTAAAATCATCTTCAAAATCCTTCAAGACCAGATGTTCTTCAATTCTTACCACTTTGTCTTTGGTTTCCTCTTCCATATGGGTACATCTCTTGGAATTCCTTGAAGCTTACCTTGTTTCCCTTCTTCATCAAGACATGTGATTGTATTTTTATAATAGTCTATGACAAGATGGTGTTTTTCCAACCAATCCATGCCAATTAGATAGTCATATGAACCCAATGGTATGATTTTTACATATACCCTTGTGTCGAGTCCATTCATGTTTATCGAAAAATATTTAACCAAGTCATTAATATTTATTTTATCCCCCATGGATAACTAAAATAACTAAGGTTTATTATGCTTACTCCTTTTCTAGTGAAATATTTCAAAAATTTTAGAATTTATGTAAATATGGCTAGCTCTAGAATCAACTAAAATTCCTATGGGTTGGTTGTCAATCTTACCTTCCACTTCAATCATGGGGGATTAATATTCTTATTTCTTGTTGTCCAAGGATGTATAAATCTTTGGAATGATTCCTCCCATGTCTTCCATTGTTTCATCCTCTTGAATGTTGTGAACAATCCTCATTCTTTCTTCTTTGTGAGGGAAGTCCCTATATAAGTGATTTCCCTCACATTAACAACATTGATCAAGTTGTTTCCTTGTACTTTTCCAAAATGAATATGTATTATTGTGCTCATTTTGGCTTGAGTGACCTTATTAATTTGTCTGGGAATTATTCTTCAAATAGGTTGGCTTAAAACATTTCTTCCTTTGGTCATTTTCCCCTTTCATCTTTTCATTCCAAGACTATTGGAACATTGGCCTTCCTTTTCTCTACTAATAAATATGTCTTAGTCTCCTTATGGTTTCCTTCAAAGTCTTTGGGTTATCATATTTTATCTTCTCACTATAGAAGGACTATAACCCACCTAGAAACCTTTGGATTATGAATTTCTCATCCTTGATGAAGTCAACATACTTTAGCAACTCAAATAACCTTTTCTCATATTCCTCCATTGTCATGGTTCCCAAATTGAGTTCAAAAAACTCTTTCATATTTATTTCATAGTAATACTTCTCTTGGAAATATCCTTTGAATTGCATCCATGAGATATTCCTCTCATAAAGGTTATTGGATTTATTAAGTTGAAACCACCACATGGCTACATTTCCTTGCAAGTGGTAGGTGGCAATTCTAGCTTCTACCCAGGAGGGTAAATCATGCAACAAGAAATATTTCTTCATTTCCAATAGATAGGACTTGGCCTCTTCTCATTTTTTGTTCTCACCATTGAAAGTAGATGTCTTGATCTTCTTAAGTTCACCTTGCAAGATTTTTTCCTCAGGCCTTCTTCTTTGCCTCCGAATGTGAGACACACTTAAGATGCTCCCTGGTATTGAACTTACATGAGTTATTCTAATTGATTTCCTTGGAGAATGATGGCACCTTCTCATGCTTCGTGATTTCCTATCATTTCCATGATCATCCATTTTTCTATGACATCTATATGCTCATACTTGTCTAGCACTAGCTACTTGCTTGGTGCCAAATTCCTTTTTAAATTTATTATGCAACATGTTTAAGATATGACTTATCTCTTCTCAAGCCTTCATAATCCTTTCATTTTCATATCTATAGCTTTTCACTTCCCTATGCATGCTTCTCATAGTGACATTCTCCTTCCTATCTTTTCTTCCATTTGACTATGTCTCAACATTACCCATGCTAACATGCAGACCTATGATCCGTTCCTCATTCCTATAATATCTCTAAGCATATTACATAACTATAGTCCTCGTATAAGATCTAAATTTTCTTTCTATACCTCTAATTCTGCAAGAAATGTGCATATAATAATTATTGTTAGAACATGCATGGCATAAAACATTTTATCTATTAGAATACATGCTATTTATTAGTTAATTTATGAAGTATACATTACATCAATTTCACATTATGATTTTTTATGTTCTTTCCTCTATGAAACAACTTTCCAATGGTTGTACCCATGCCTCAATCTGATTTATGAGTGAAATGTTACAACAAATATATGTTGCAATTTCCACTCTTTTACTGCTACAAAAATCTATTTATTAATTTCTGAGAAATTTTGTTGCCCAAATAAAAACTATGAATTGAAATATGTCATCTAATCCTCCATACATTTCCATTGACTCTTTTTTTGTTCAAATATTAACTTCGAGATGAAATTTATGGTCTGGAGAAGTTTAGGCTATTTTGCCCAATTTATCTGTGTATGCTACAAGTGTCATATCTATCTTCCTGCGGATTTTTTAGGTATCCATAACCAAAATATGACTTCACCAATGGCTTATATGGGTCATAATATTTCTATTGACTGGTCTTGTTCCCGAAATGGACTTCTGAGCACGGAGTTATTCCCTCTAGAAGTAAAACTAGTGCCAAACTTTTTCCCTCACTATTTTGGTTGCACATTTTTTATACGAGATCCATTTTGCAAACCGTTTAACTCATTGGATAGTCTCTCCAAGTTATTTTATTTGAGATGTGGAGATAGAGTGTACCTTGTTATACTATTTCATGTGGGTTTTTATTGGCTAAAAACATCGTTTAGGGCCTCAAAAATACCCTGCAAGTTAATGACCTTCAAAAACAAAAAAAAAACTCATAAAATCAATTGTTTTACTGTTGAAATTACTAAGATAACTGAGAGAGGGGGGATGAATCATTTGTTACTATGATTAAACAATCTTATGCCTATTAAAATATTATTAATCTTCTCCAAGTGAGCATCAATATTATCCAAGACATGAACAACAAAAATAATAAACATCAATCACACATATGATATACACAAAGACAGATATTCATGAGGAAACCCATAAAGGGAGAAAACATTTTTTTCTTAGAATGATAGGAAGTCTTTTATGTTCTGTACATAATCTATCTTTGAGCATCAACTCAAAATAAGGATACAACCTCTTCTTTAACAAGCTGCAACTTGTAGAGAGCACCAACCCTCAATATTCTCTAGCACCCATTAGAAAGAAGCATATTTTCTCCTTATGATCTCCAAAACAAACTGGATGGAAGCACCTACTTCCACTTATACAAGCACCAACTTGCACATAGAAAACTCTTCATTTTCCCTAGCACCACCCTACCACCCTGTTTTCTAGCCACAACTATATGGAAGCTACAACTCCTAGTATTCAAGCACCAACTTGAATAACAGAGGATCACAGTCCTCCCTAGAACCACCCTACAACCCTAATTATAGATATTTGCTTGAATAATACCTTACAACAATATAGATATATCGATACTTACCATTTCTTCTCTTTTCTACAATTATTCTCTCCTTTTGTCTGTTCATGCTTGGCTCCACTTGTTGTCTCTTTTATGTTCTGAAATACCTCTCTTCTTCTATCTGTTCATACTTATCTTCACTTGCTATATCTTTCCATTTGTTCTTTCTCTATTCTTCTCATGCTCTTAGGTTCTTGTACATTCTTCTATTTTCACCATTTCTACTCTGTCCTCCTTCTATTCTTCATCTCTAAATTTTTTTTCTCATTCTGTTCATATTGTAATTTTCATTACATATGATTCAAATCATTTTATAGAGAAAAAAACCAACCACACAATGTAACAACATTTTTCTTTTATGATTTTTCTCATAATACATTATACTACAAATATCAAACACCCAAGAACAATGATTCGGATCGTATAATTGAATCGCAACAGATTAAGAAATCACAAAGTGAATCAGTAAACCATCGATCAGATTGTCTATTGAATCTGTGCCATTGGATTATACACGTAGATTCTTTTTGATCCATAGGTCCTCGCGAACTTTACCCGCACGAATAAGCATCAGTTGCAACTTTCCTCTCCACATGACCACTGACTGTGACCACTCACCAATCAAAAAGGTTCTTCAAAACAACACGCTTTGGATATTCTACTCTGAGTTATCCTGAATCTCCCAACTTTCGATCTTTGAAGTAGATCCTAGCAACACTAGCTCCTTCCCTTATTATCCACTGATGTGACCTTGGCTATGACTTGGGGCAAAGCACTTCGGGACTTCGAGTTTCACAAAATCGCAAGTTATCTCTCCTCCTTTCTCCAATATACGAACTCCCAAAATTCAAACTTTGTTGTGCCATATCAACGGTCCATGACCCTCAGTGATTCAATGGTCCAGATCTCTCCTTCGTGACTTCGTGTTTCAGATCTTGTCCGATCGACAATGTAACATTCCCTCGACGAACCTTAGGCTCGAGAGCACCACTCCATAGAAACCACTCATGCTCTAACACTGGTCGGTAACATTCTTAGTAATCAACTGAGTTATGCCACCTATATTTACTCTTTAAACTGCATGCAGCTAAAACATATACATACAACATTCTTGTAGAAGATTTAAAGTTAAACAACAATTTTCTTTCTATGACATACAACTTTTATATAGAAATAACATTAACCATCAATATAAAACATTTACCAAAAAATTAACCATAAGCACACAAGCAATCATAATCACATATATGCTAAAATTGCAACATAGGCATGTAAATAACAAAACAACATATCATTTTATCATACAATTGGTACTTATCTTAGAAAGACTGTCACCAACTACTTATAGACCGTCCACAAACCTCCCAGCCATAGACTACACTATTCATCACTTTCAACAGTGAGTCATCCCTGAGCTAGGACTGAACTCCACCTAGGGTAAAAAGCTCCTATCCAGGCTAAGGCTCGAGGACAATAGGAAAGACTCCATATTAGGTGCTCACTCAACTAACATCCTACAGCCTCTCATTCCCCACATGCTTGTCCCACCCAAGGAAGTGTGCCCCTTCTCTTCTCAATAGTCCCTCGGTTGCCCCACTTCCCTTCCAAGGCTTCAGCAACAGGTCAGACTAGAATTCTCAGAGCGTTGTAGCTACAGGTTAGAAACTTCGAGAATCAATTCCCAACAATTCTCACGCTCAGAGAACTGCTCACGGGCCTAACAACCCTCTTCTTCAATCCCACTCCAAGATAACCAGGTACACCAACCAAAAAGGAGGTATGGGAATAGGTTCCAGAATGGTAAAATGGTTGTCTCAAGGATAGCATAATGTGTGAGTGGAAATGGTCATGGAATCATTAACTGGATAACTGAGTGTGTACAGGAATCACTATGAAATCTTCATGAAATGTGATGGTGAGAATCATGGTAAGTCTCTGGTATGGAAAAATAATCCCCCCCATGGAAAACATCACCCCAAATGAGATAAGACCCCCACGATATGAATGCATGTCCCCAACTTGACACTTGTCATATCAGAAGTTACCTTGGTCCACTTGTCTCCAACTTTAGAACTTAGGATAAAATAATTATCCATAATTTACATTTTTAGGAATATCAATATAATATTCCCTTGAATTTTGGCCCTCCCTTTTCCTAACTGGTGAATTTTGTTTCCCCATCTCTTTTATTGTGGTTGGTTCGTGCACAATGATGTATTTATATTAATCACGAGACATGTACAAAGTAGGCGCATTGGCCCTTGACATCTAGGCGTTCCGGCCTAATACCAAAACATAAGCATCCCAATTTATAATAACCGGCTCACCAACCTATAATACATATCATATACATGAGGCTCATTGTCCTCCATACTGCGTACACCTTAGTTACTGCACACAGTATCTTGTGATGTGCATATTACATCATTTTACTGTGCAGTTCATGCACGCACTATGCCACATGATGTGCATTACCAAATGAGGTCAAGAAAACTCACCAACTTAAGTGTATTTATATTACATTTGAAATTGGGTTCGGTCGAGGGATATTACAATCCCCTCCCCTTATTTATGCACTATCCTTAGTGCATCATACACCCATATATAACAGAGTTTTCAAAAATCTTCAAAATGATGCGGGTATTCTATCCGCATTGCATATTCATGCTCCCAAGTAGCATCCTCAGGACTGTACCAGGTCCATTGAACATTTACAAGCTCCATGGCTCGGTTCCGGAGATGCTTGACTTTCCGGTTCAAAATGCGCGTCGGATGCACTTGAAAAGTGCCTTCTTTCTCCACCTGAATCACATTCCAATCAATAACATGATTAACATCGGGTATATATTTCTTTAGCAATGATACATGGAATACATTACGAATAGACATAGATGTAGGCAATGCAATCATACAAGCAACTAGACCAATCCTCTCTAGGATTTCAAAAGGCCCACAAAATCTAGCTGCCAACTTGGCACAACTTCCCAAATTCAGGGAACTCCTATTAGATTTTACTTTAAAAAAAGAATGATCACCCACTTTGAATTCTCTATGGGTTCTGTTCTTATCGGCATAAATTTTCTATCTATCTTGGGAAGATTTTAAATTCTTCTTAATTTTTGTCATCTGGTCCTCCATATCCCTGAGCAACTCTAGCCCAACTGTCCTATCAACTAGATTATCCCAACTTACTGGAGTATTTCACTTTCTTCTATAAAGTGCTTCAAATGGGCTCATCTTTAATGATGTCTGATACCCATTGTTGTACACGAATTATACCAAGTGTAGGTAGTCTTCCCATTTCGATGGTTTGTCCATCAAATACATTCTCAGAATATCTTCTATCACCCTGTTCACTCTTTCTGTTTGTCCACCAGACTCAGGATGATAAGTTGTACTAAAGTTCATATTCATTCTGAATCCTTTGAGCAATCCTTTCCAGAAATTCGAGGTGAATTTTGGGTCTTTGTCGGACACAGTTGTTTTAGGAATCTCGTGCAATTGTGCCGCTTCCTTCATATAAATATCAACAACCTATGTTTCCTTGTGCGTAGTTTTTAGTGGAATAAAATGGGCAGCTTTCATAATATTGTCCACCACCACCATGATTGAATCATGTTGCTTGTTCTAGGCAATCCCGTAATAAAATCCATTTTCACCACTTCCCACTTCTATTTAGGAATGGTTAAAGGTTGCAGCAACCCTGTTGGGTGTCTATTCTCATCTTTCACTTTTTGGCGTTCCATACATATAGCGATGTACTCGACGATCTCTTTCTTCATACCTAGCAAAAAGTAATGGCTCTTGATCAATGCCATGGTTTTCTGATATCTAGGGTGCCTTGCATAAGGAACATTATGCATTTCATGCAAAATCATACATTTCAAGTCTTGGACATTTGGAACAAAAATCTTGTTCTTGCGCAACAATATTCCATCTATTCCCAACTTATAATCATCCACCTTCAAAATTATATTCCCCTACTGTAGTATTGCTACCAATTCTCTGTACTACAAATCTGCATTGGCATCCTCCAGAATTTTTCTTTTAACATCAGTTTGGTACATGCTAATGGCTGAAGTATGTAACTCATGCACCTTCCTACTGAGTGCATCAACCACTTTATTCTCCTTCCCTTTGATATGATTTATATCAAAATCATATTCGCTTAGAAATTCTAACCATCTTCTTTGTCTAGCATTTAGATTTGGCTGATTGAATAAATATTTCAGACCATTGTGGTCTGTTCTTAGCTCAAACCTCTCTCCCTTGAGGTAGTGTCTCCATTTCCTCAAGGAATGCACTATGGCTGCCAACTCCAAATCGTGAGTGGCATAGTTTCTTTCATGATCCTTGAACTTCATTGATTCATAACATATGACAAACCCATTTTGACTTGGGACTCCACGAAGTCCTTCATTAGATGCACCAGTGCATACGATGAAGTCTTCTTCTGGGTCTGCGATCCTTAATATTTGAGCACTTGTCAATAATTGTTTCAAGTGTTGGAAACTTCTTTCACAATCTAGTGTCCACTGAAACTTCACTCCCTTTATTTGCAAGGAAATGATTGGATGTGCAATCTTTGAGAATCCTTCAATGAATCTTTTGTAGTAACATGGAAGACCCATGAATGATCTCACATCTGCCACATTCTTAGGTTATGACCATTCTCTAATGGCCTCTATCTTCTCAGGATCCACTGCTATCCCATCCTTTGAAATGATATGCCCCGAATAATGAATCTGTTTTTTATAAAATGAGCACTTGCTCAATCTGTCATATACTTTTCATTCCCTTAATACTTGCAACTCCATCCTCAAATTATGTTCATTCTCTTCCTCTGATTTGGAATATATAATAATGTCATCCAAAAACACAATGACAAACTTGTCCAAATACTCTCAGAAAACATCATTAATTAAGCATATGAAAATAGCCAGTGCATTTGAAAACCCAAATGGTACCACTGTGAAATCATAATGACAATACCTTGTCGTTAAGGAAGTATTGCCAATATCTTCTTCTTTAATTCTTACCTGATGGTATCTTGATCTGAGATCTATCTTTGAAAATATCTTTGCATCCTTCAATCGATCAAAGAGGTCATGAATCCTTGGTAGAGGATACTTGTTCTTAACAGTCACTTTATTCAACTGTCTAAAGTCAATGCACAACCTTAGTGTTCCATCCTTCTTTCTCACAAACAAGACTAGGGAACCCCAAGGTGACACACTTTGATACTGGAGCTACTCCAGGCATAAAATTTATAGAGAAATCAATGTCTCTCCTTGGGGGTAGTCCGGGTACCTCCTTGAACACATCCTCAAAATCTTCCAGGATTGCATAATCTTCCAAATTTGGCACCTTATATTTAGGTGTCTCTTCCAAATGAGCCACAAATATTTGACATCCTTTTCTGTAACATTTCTTCCACTACAATGCTGAAATTTATCTAATGGTTACTACCCTGGGAATTCCTTGTACCTTCCTTAGTTTCCCTTCCTCATCCAGACAAGTAAATTCTTTGTTGTGACAATCTAAGAGAGTGTGGTGTTGGTCCAACCAATCCATCCCAATTAGACAGTCATAGGAACCTAAAGGAAAGATGTTCGAATCTGCCTTGGTGTTTAGTTCATTCATGTCTATGAGGCATGACTTAACCATCTCATTAACTTTTCTTCTAGCTCATGTAGCCAGTTGCACCAACCAGGATTTCCCATGCTTTCTTCTTGGAAATTGCAAACTTTCCACCATATTAGGGTCTATACAACTATGACTAGCTCTTGAATCAATTAAAATAGCAAGGGTTTGGTTGTTGATCATACCTTCCACTTCAATCATGTGAGACTAATACTTTGCTTTCTTGTTTTCCAGGGCTGCATAAATCCTTGGAACATATATGCCCATGTCCTCTACTATATCATCCCATTGTACATTGTGAACAACCCTACTTTTTCCACCTCTGTGAGGACAATCTATGAACCTATGGTCCCCTTTACAACCCCAACATTGCATAGGTGGTTGTCTTGGTCCTTGACTTCCCGTGTCAATCACTCTAGCTTCTTTATGTGTTTGATGCCCTTCTGGATTATTTTTGAAGAACATTGGCTTAGCTTCCTTCTTCCTCTGATCCATCTTGAATTTCCTATTATCTTCCCAAGCCTTTTGGAAAGTTGGGTTTGCTTTCTACTGATTATATAAGCATTTAGCTCTCCTTATGGTCTCTTCTAATGTCTTGGGATCATCACATTGTATTTTTCCACTGATGAATGATGGAAATCCACTTAAATACCTTTCAATCTTGACAGTCTCATCCTTGATGAAAGATACATAATTCAAAAGTTCCAGAAACCTTATCTCATATTCATCTATGGTCATACTTCCAAGCTTAAGTTCAAAGAACTCTTTCATTTTCTTGTCATAGTACCTTTTAGTTAAGTACTTCTTCTCAAAATACTTCTTTAATTCCTGCCAAGTAACACTTTTCTCTACAATGTTTTGCACCTGCAAAAGTTGATGCCACCACATGGAGGCCTTTCCTTTGAGTTGATAGATAGTGATTCTACATTTTGCATGAGAAGAAAAATTATTCAATTGAAAATATTTCCTCATGCCTAACAACCATGTTTCTGCATCTTCATCCTTTTTGTGCTCACCGTCAAATTTAGGAGGTTTGATTTTGTTCATTTCTCCTCGCAGCTCATCCACCCCAGATCTCTTATACCTTCTGATAGGAGATAGACTGGAGTTGTTGTATGCTCTCTTATTGGAATGTCTTTGGGAATGATGGTGATGTCCAATAGCACTTTTTACTTTTCCTTTCTCCTCTGAAGATTTTTGACTCTCAGATTTACTTGAGTCACTCTTCTTAACCATTTTTTGTTCTATTCTATTCAAACCCTCCAATAGCTTCATGTTGAAGTCATACTGCTACTCTTTGGCTTTCATAAGCCTTTCATTATCATCTTTATGGCTTTGGACATCCTTCTACAAATTCTTAATCATCTCAACCATATCCATATCTTCATTCCTTTATTCTCCATGTCTGTTGGAGTTCATTCCTTCCATTCCCAAATGAACATCCACCCCTCTACTCTCATTTTGTTGACTATAATCCCCCTGTGATTCTTCCATTCTTTTGGACCCCGCATTGGTCTGATATGATCGAGTTGTTGTTAATTATGCAAAACGTGTAGCCATCTCAATTGACCAGGCTAAATTTCAACAATTCATGGCAATAAGCACTTTTTGATCCTATATACACATCAGAATTATCTCTCCCGATTTTATGGTGTTATCACCATGGAAATTCTAGATCAGACCCAAGTCTCGAAAACATAGACGCACAATGCCTTTAGAGATACACTTGAGAAAGAAGGTGGTTTTCCAAAACCATTTTCTCCAAGACGTGGTATCACGTGTCTCAATATGTCAAATCCACCACTCGTGGAGCAGGCGACAGCTAGTCAGATCACCTGTTTCACTCGTTTGACACTTCACATTGATGTGACATCAACTAAACACCGCCATGTAATGAAATCAAAAGATAATCATTCGAAATGGATTGGCCAAGCATGGAAACCCAACGCTCTTGTACGTAATTTGTCTGCGCTTCATAAATGGAGTTCTATAATTACCATTCCCCAAGTATAAAGATATATCTGTATCCATAACCAAAGTAATCTCTGAAATATTTGACTTATTGCTCTCTATAAAGACACATTTCTGTATCCTTAACCCGAGATACATGAACAAGGCTAAGTCGAGTGAGACTGGTTATTCGAGCAACATGCTAGACTTTCTTGTGAGTAAGGAGGAAAGGATCCTTGTGCACATTTTAGCAACTAATTTCCACACAGAGCCGGCTATAGAATCATGATTGGAAGCCAGGATGAATCCCACTATAAAGGATTTAGTCATCAACAAGCCAGCCACTAAGAAGAAAAGGAGCAAGCGGTAGAAGAAGGATGAATCTACGGCCGAAGCGACCGAAATTGTTGGAGAGAATCAACTGGTCTGGTTAGACTCTTCTGTAAAGGTGGAGATGACTAAATTGAACTAAATCTTCAACTAAAATAAGCATGTCTCAGGGAATTTTGAACAGCCAGTAGCGGAGGTAAAGAGTACCAGAGATGATAGGCATGTTCTTAAATGACCCTTTTTCAACAGGCTAACTGTTGTCATCCTCTTTTTGTAAATTGTAATTATTATGATTATATAAATACAGAAATGGATTTTAGACTTTTTAATTACAATTTCTAACTGGTGATGTTATGAATCTTATTCTCTTTTATAGTAAGTTTTTCTTGTAATCTTATATATATATATATATATATATATATATATATATATATATTCATCTATCTAATTCGGAGGAAATTAAAGTTTGGAATTATTTTTAATTAATTAATGCATTGATGCAGTTGTGTGTTTCTTTTTCTTTTATTAATATGCAATTTAAACTCAGACTCATCGCCTTCCAAGTGACTTCACGTGCACTAAACTTTGACCTATTCATTTATATTTAACGTGCATAGCAATATCACAAGGTAAAACACTTTTCCACTCACCTAAATCTACTTTTCATTTCTTCTTTGTTGCACTGACTACTTACGCTCACTACTCCGACGTCATGTGCCAATACCCACTGCACACAGTTTCGATACCGCACACCGATATTCCATCGTGCCCAATTATCTATGCACACTACTTAATAAATTGTCACAATACAACTTATACTCATACTTATGCGCGTGCTAACCAAACTCCTTTGCATTAAGAAATACTTGGGCACCCCATGTTCACCTTACTATATGTGTGCTCACCGCGCAAGGTTAAATTCAGCGCATGCATCTACACATAATAATATTCTATACAAATCAACAATTTACTGTGCACACTGGCATGGCAACGTTTTCTTGCGTGATGCCAAAATTTACCACGCATGCCAGTATGATAATATTTTCCAAGGACACTCCGTGACTCCAATTCTATTCACTTCAAAGTTACTTTTCTATGAATATTCACTTCAACTAAACTCCTCTGGCCCATCCAAGCTTAGTGTTGAACTGAAGCTCTGATACCAATTTGTAACGTTCACCTGACCAACCTCAGGCCGGAGAGCACCACTCCAGAGAAACCACTCATTCTCTGACACTGGTCAGTAACATTCTAAATAATCAACTGAGTTATGCCACCTATATTTACTCTTTAAATTGCATGCAACTAAAACATATTGATCTAAAAATGAAGAAGACTTGAAAAACTTGAAAATTATTGCAAGTGAAATGTTATGTGTTTAAAGCAAATGGATCAGTTTGCAACACATGGATTAAAGGATTACTTATGAAAATTACACATAGACAGCAGCATCATCATTTAACATAAACACATAAGCACAACAATTGATAAAGGAGTTCACCCCTCTCTTGGGCTACATCTCCTGGCCCGGCTTCCAATGGATCTTTATTATTAATTTCTCAAAAGTGCTCAAAAACATGTCTTACAATGCTCAAACTAACAAACCGACTCCTCCAATGGCTTCTGAGCGTCCAAAAACCCCTTTCTGGGCTCTTTTGGCACCTCAATCGGTTGAAAAACGAAGAAGTTAGGCCTCCTGGAAGTCCCCCCTTCAAGCTTGTTGTATTTGCATCTACAAAATGCACCCTTCTTGATTGAACCCGACTCACACACATTTTAAAGCGTGAAAACCCAACACCGGGCGCAACCACACCAATGGTGCAAACCGTAGAACGGTTAAGGGTGCGCCAGCCCCTAACCGCCTAGGCACCTGGGCATATGGCGCATGTGACCTCGCGCATGGCAAAAGGTGGTTAATCCATTACCAAACTGTGTAGTTAACCTCCCGTGCTCTAGTCATATATAAAACCATGGTTATAAGGTATAACCCGTGCCAACGATTGCAATGTTATGTCATATGTGTTAAACTGAAACCACACCCGCATGCATATATTTTATAAAACGGTTATATGTTGTATAATGGAACCACGGGACGGGGCTAAGCCCCAGCCTGCCCCCCTTTCCATTTAATACAATGAATAAACTTAAATATATATGCATTGACATATATAACAAGGCACATGGCGTAACCCAACGGTCGGTTGGAGTTTGTTAAAACTATGCAGTGTGGGAGGTCCAGGGGTTGAACCCCGCGACCTCCAATACATTTTAAAAAAAACCAATTGGCCAATAAACGAGTGACACGTGGCGCCCATGGATTGGGCCACGTGTCCTCATGTCATTTTCCACCCAATGGACACATGTCATCTCTGGATTTGATAGCTTCCAACCAACGTATACCTGCCATGTCACTTCTGTACAGTTGTACGGTCCTCCCATGTCAGATCGTACGGACTGTACGCACTGTACGGACTTGTACAGTCAGCATCAAAATTTTTGCCTGTTTGGCTTGATGAACATATTGTGATATCTTCTCCATACAGAGTTTGTTTGAAAAAGTAAATATACCACTGGAATTAGGAAGATGAGATGGACACAATGGCACTGTTTTCATTGCATTCCGAGCACTTTGAAATTTGAGCAAAATTTGATCCCCTGATCACACCTCCCCATTGGGAAGCTTTTGGACCTCCAAAAGACTATTTTCAATCTATGTGAAGATGAGGGTAAA
>JZKD02S2255705.1:141044-155180 GCA_000966675.3 Picea glauca | reverse complement strand
TGTGAGTTTCAACCTTGTGAGCATCAGAAACAAAACTTGCAAACAATCAAGTCTTCAAAACCAGTGCTCTGATACCAACTTGATCTAAAAATGAAGAAGACATGAAAAACTTGAAAATTATTGCAAGTGAAATGTTATGTGTTTAAATAAAATGGATCAGTTTGCAACACATAAATTAAAGGATTACTTATGCAAATTACACATAGACAACAACATAATCATTGAACATAAACACATAAGCACAACAATTGATAAAGGAGTTCACCCCTCTCTTGGGCTACATCTCCTGGTCCAGCCTACAATGGATATTTATTATTAATTGCTCAAAAGTTCTCCAAAACATGTCTTACGATGCTCAAAATAACAAAATGACTGCTCCAATGGCTTCAGAGCATCCAAAAACCCCTGTCTGGGCTCTTTCGGCACCTCAATCGGTCGAAAAACGAAGAAGTTAGGCCTCCTGGAAGTCCCCCCTTAAAGCTTGTTGTCTCTGCATCTACAAAACACACCCTTCTTGATTGAATCTGGCTCACACACATTTTAAAGCGTGAAAACCCAACACCGGGTGCAACCGCACCAACAGTGCAAACCATAGAATGGTTAAGGGCACGCCAGCCCCTAACCACCTAGGCACCTGGGCATATGGCGCATGTGACCTCACGCATGGAAAAAGGTGGTTAATCCGTTGCCAAACTATGTAACTAACCTCCCATGCTCTAGTCATATGTAAAACCGTGGTTATATGGTATAACCTGCGCCAACGGTTGCAATGTTATGTCATATGTGTTAAACTGAAACCACACCCGCGCGCATATATTTTATAACATGGTTATATGTTGTATAATGGAACCACGGGTCGGGGCTAAGCCCCGGCCCGACCCCCTTTCCATTTAATACAATGAACAAACTTAAATATCTATGCATTGACATATATAACAAAGCACATGGCGTAACCCAACAGTCGGTCAGAGTTTGTTAAAACTATGCAGTGTGGGAGGTCCGGGGGTCGAACCCCGCGGCCTCCAATACATTTTACAAAAAACCAATCAGCCAATAAACGAGTGACACGTGGCGCCCATGGATTGGGCCACGTGTCCTCATGCCATTTGCCACCCAATGGACATGTGTCATCTCCAGATTCGACAGCTGCCAACCAACGTATACCTGCCACGTCACTTATGTACGGTCGTATGGTCCTGCCACGTCAGATCATACGGACTGTACGGACTTGTACAATTAGCATCAAAATTTTTTCCTGTTTGACTTGACGAACAAATCACGATATCTTCTCCATACAGAGTCCGTTTGACAAAGTAAATATACCGCCAAAATCAATAAGACGAGACAAACACAATGGCACTATTTTCGTCTCATTCCGAGAACTTTGAAATTTGAGCAAAATTTGATCCCCTGATCACATATACATACAAAATTCTTGTGGAAGCTTTAAAGTTAAAAAACAATTTTCTTTCTGTGGCATACAACTTTTATATGGAAATACTAGTAACCACCAATATGCAACATTTACTGGAAATTACCCATAAGCACACAAGAAATCATAATCACATATATGCTAAAATTGTAACATAGGCATGTAAATAACAAAACAACATATAATTTTATCATAAAATTGGTACCTATCTTAGAAATACTATCACCAACTTATTATAGACCGTCCACAAACCTCCTATCCATAGACTGCACTTTTCATCACTCTCAATAGTGAGTCACCCCCAAACTGGGACTGAAATCCACCCAGGGTAAAGGGCTCCTATCCAGGCTAATGCTCAAGGACAATAGGAAAGACTCTGTCTCATGTGCTCACTCAACTAACAACCTACAACCTCTCATTCCTCACATGCCTATCCCACCGAAGGAAGTGTGCCCTTTCTCTGCTCAACAATCCCTCAAATGCCCCACTTCCTTTCTAGGGATTCAACAACAGGCTGGACCAGAATTCTTAGAGCATTTTAGCTACAGTTTAGCATATTTGGGAATCAATACCCAACAATTATCATGCTCAGAGAACTGCTCACGGGCCTAACAACCCGCTTGTTCAATCCCGCTCCAAGCTAACCAGGTATACCAACCAAAAAAGAGGTATGGGAATAGGATTCAGAATGGTGAAATGGTTTCCACAAGGATAACAGAATGCATGAGTGAAAATGGTCATGGAATCATTGATTGGATAATTGCGTGTGTACAGGAATCACTGTGAACTCTTCATGAAAAGTGATGGTGAGAATGATGGTCAGGCTCTGATCTGGAAAAATAATCCCCCCCCCCATGGAAAATATTACCCCAAATGAGCTAAGTCCCCCACAATATGAATGCATGTCCCCAACTTGACACTTGTCATATTGGAAGTTACTTTGGTCCATTTGTCTCCAACTTTAGAACTTAGGATAAAATAATTATCCATACTTTACATTTTTAGGAGTATCAATATAATATTGCCTTGAATTTTATCCCTCCCTTTCCCTAACTGGTGAAGTTCAGTCCCCCATCTCTTTTATCGTGGTCAGTATACACTCAATGATGTATTTATATTAATCATGAGTCATGTACAAAGTAGGCGCATTGGCCCTTGACATCTAGGCGTTCTGGACTAATACCAAAACATAAGCATCCCAACTTATAATAAACGACTCACTAGCCTATAATACATATCATATACACGAGGCTCATTCTCCTCCATACTACGTGCACCTTAGTTACTATGCACGATATCCTATGGTGTGCATATTACATCATTTAACTGCACAGTTCATGTGCGCACTATGCCACATGATGTGCATTACTCAAAACAACTCACCAATTTAGGTATATTTATATTACATTTGAAATTGGGTTCAGTTGAGGGATATTACAGATGACCCACAACATTCCTCAATCCAATGGTCTAGATATCATCAAGACTTCACGTTTCAATACTTTGGAGATGACCCCTTCTCTCTTTTGTTAACTTCCATTTGTTTCCAAGCATCGATATGAATGTGCACCATAGATCTATCATCCACGATAATCCACGGTTCCTTATGTAGTTTCTTTCAAAACTTTTTCTCGTGATTCCTTCTTTCCTTCTCACCATTCTCAGATGGCATCAATGACAACACCGATAACACACCAAATAAATAACTCCCCAGCAATCTCCCCCTTTGACATTGATGGAAACTTTTTGCATTCTTTCAATTCAACATTTTCACAACAATATCTTTCTCCCCCTTTGACATCGATGACAAAGGAAACACACTCCCCCTTCAAATATGAATGGAAAAAATAGAACAATATTCACCAAAAATACAAAAGATAATCATAAGTACTCCCCCTGACAAGGTGAACACATTAGATGAAAGAAGATATGAGCCCCAACTTCTGAAGAAGATATTCAAATGGTGTCTTTGCTAATGGTTTAGTAAAGATATAAGCTATCTGCTCTGTGGAAGGAATATAATTCAGTTGAACAACTCTATTTGTAACCTTCTCTTTGAGAAAATGATATTTTATTGGTATATGCTTAGTCTTTGAATTGAGAACATGATTCTTGGAGACACTAATGGAACTTGTGTTATCACAATGAATTGGAATGGGATCAATATAAGATACCTTCAAATCTGCAAGAGTTTGTATCATCCATAATAACTGAGTGTAGAAAGTAGCAACATCAATGTACTATGCCTTTGTAGTTGAAAAAGAAATAGATCCCTACTTCTTACTAAGACATGCTACTAACAAATCACCTAAGAAGAATGCACCTCCACTGGTGCTCTTTCTCTGATCCAAACAATTTTCCCAATCAACATATTAATATGCAGTTAATTGAAAATTTTGATTTCTAGGATACCAAAGAACATAAGTCATTTTTCCCTTCAAATATTTGAATATCCTCTTGACAACTGCTAAATGAATTTGTTTAGGAGCATACTGATAACGACCTGCCACTCCAACAAATTGCATTATATCAGGACGAGATGATGTGATGTATAGAAGATTGCCTATCATTGATCGATATGTTCTTTGATAAACATCAGCTGAAATATCATCTTTACTCAGCTTGCAACCAACCACCATAGGTGTGCTGACAGGAGAGGAATATTCCATCTGAAACTTCTTCAACATCTCTTTCAAATACTTTTCTTGAGAGATAAATAACCCTGCAGAACTATGATTGATTTGAATACCAAGTAAATATAAAATTTATCCTATCATGGACATCTCAAACTCAGTTTCCATAGAATTAGCAAACCATTGAACATAAATGTCATTAGTACATCCAAAAATAATGTCATCTACATAAACCAAAACAACTAATAAACCATCATCTTCAGACTTAATTTATAGATTACTGTCAACAATACCTTTCTTGAATCCTTTGTCTTGTAAAAAAATGTCCAGTGTATAATACCAAGCTCGTGGTGCCTATTTCATTCCATATAATTCATTTTTCAAATTGCAGACATAGTTAGGATTATCTTTCAGTGAAAATCCTTTAGGTTGTTCTATATATACTTCTTCTTCTAGGTCTCCATTAAGAAATGTTGACTTAACATCCATCTGATATACTTTAAAGTTCTTATGACATGAATAGGCAAGAAACATTATGATGGCTTCCAATATTTCCACTGGTGAAAAGGTTTCATCAAAATCCTCTCCTTCAACTTATGGATACCCCTTATAGACAAATCTATATTTATTCCTAACAATTTGTCTTTGCTCATTCATTTTATTATTGAACACCCATTTAGAGCCTATTACATTCTTATCTTCAAGTCTAGGAAGAAACTCCCAAGTATTGTTCTTCTCAATCTGATCAAGCTCTTCATTCATAGCTCTAATCCAATTGTCATGCTTGTTGGCTTCATCATAATTTTTGGGTTCAATCATAGATAGGAAAAAAATATCAGATTCTTTTGCTTCTTTGATCAATTGCCTTCTTGTTTGAACTCCTTTATTCATATTCACCAATTATTTGTTTTTCGGGGTGATTCTTTCTAAAAAATTTGAGAGGTGGTTTTGTTTCTATCTGTTGATTTGAGTCTGCCTAAGTATTTGTATCTTCATCTGACTTAGAGTCTTCTCTTTCTTATTCCTGGACCTATTCATATTCAAATTCAACTATATCCTTTGTTGTTTATTCAACACTACTTACATCTTGTACCGAGATTTATTCATCAACTTTTATGTCAATACAATCAACCAATTTATGCAGCCTCTTATTATAGCATTTGCATCTTTTATTGTTTGTAGAATACCCTTAGAAGATACCTTCATCATCCATGTCATCATATTTTCCAAGATTTTTGTCATTATTCTTGATATAACACTTACTCCCAAAGAGTTTAAAATGCTTGATTGAAGCAGGGCTTCCAAACCATAGTTCATAAGGAGTCTTGTCACTTTTTGGCTTGAGATGAGATTTATTATGAATATGTACAGTTGTATGAATTTATTCTACCCAATATGTCTGAGAAATATTCCTTTCGTTTATCATTGATCTTTCCATTTGCTAAATTGATCTATTCTGCCTCTCAACTACTCCATTTTGTTGTGGTGTCCTTGGAATAGTATACTCTCTTTTGATCCCATGTTTATCACAAAAATATTTGAAGTCCCCTGAACTAAAATCTCCTCCTCTATCAGACCTTACTACCTTCAATCATTTTCTTGTTTGATTCTCAGTCAAAGCCTTAAACACTTTGAATTTTTCAAATGCTTCAGATTTTTCTTTCAGAAATGAAACCCACGTGAGTCTAGAATAATCATCAATAATCAACATAAAATAATTTTCTTTTCCTATACCTTCCTTCCTTGATGGTCCACATAAATCAATATGTACTAATTGAAGAGGTTTCTCTGTTGATGCAAAGTTCTTAGATTTAAACTGTGTCCGAGTAAGCTTTTCCTATTTGGCAAGGTTTACATACAAAATCATATGGATTTGATATCTCTGGAAGATATTTTACCACCCCATTGTTCTAAGTTTGATTAGATGATCAAAATTTAGGTGTCCAAGTATCCTATGCCATAGCCAACATTCATCATACTTACTTAAGTGAAATTCTTCTTTTTCTTCTTTCAAAACATAAACATTGTTTTATATTCTTATGCCTTTTAGAATCAACTATTTTGAATTCACAGATTGTATTCTACAATCTTTAGAAGTGAAAACAACTTCACATCCTCTGTCACAAAATTGACTGACACTAAGAAGATTATGTTTCATACCATCTACAAAAAACACATATTGATCTTTCCCTTTTCCATTACTTAGACTTACCATTCCCTTACCTTTGATTTTTCCTGGTGCATCATTTCCAAAAGTTACATTCCCTGATTTTCTTTCACTTAGAGACATAAACATACTTTTTTCTCTAGTCATATGTTTTGAATATCCAATGTCAATATACCAAGGATCCTTTTGTCTTTGAGAAGAAAGTACTTACCCACACTTATTACTTTATTTCTTTTTCCATATTTTGACATTTTCAGCTGAGGAATTTATTCTTGGATCAACTTTGTAATTCTTCAAATGACAATCTAAGGCTTTGTGACCAAAATTATGACAA
The DNA here is from genome assembly GCA_000966675.3 of Picea glauca. NCBI lineage: Eukaryota > Viridiplantae > Streptophyta > Pinopsida > Pinales > Pinaceae > Picea > Picea glauca. The sequence goes on along the minus strand of JZKD02S2255705.1, from coordinate 148,614 downwards.
ATGTAACATTCAGGCTCATTATATAATGGATCAAGATAATTGTTACGACATTGTCTACTAATTGACTATTTAGTTCTATGTTGCAACCATTGTTTATTCTGTGACCTCCTTAGTTGCATACTTATAGACTTAATTCCACAATTTACAACTTTATGACAAAAATTAGAACAATAATAACAGTAACCATAAAACAATTTTTGATACCTGAATATTGAATTTCCTCTTGAAATTAGTTGCTTTATCTTTTGTTGGATTTTTTCCTATTCAGAATTCAACTCATCTTTATTAACTTTTGTTTGCAAGGTATGATCATAATCTGACTGTCTGTTGACTTGAAATTTGATCATCTTAGTTAATTCTTTGTTTTCTGGCTAATTTCTACTAGAGCCACTTTCATAACCTAGACTAGGTTTTATCAATGGAGATCTTTTTTTACTCAAGATGTTATTCAGTTCTTCTGAGGCTTTGATACTTGACATATTTTTGTGATACAAGGATTTAAACTTCTCCAACTCTTTTCTATATTTCACTACTTCTTCTTCTAGAGATTCACATCTCACCTTCTTCTCTGCTAATTGTTGTTTTATAATATCTTATATTTTATTTTCTTCTTCTAATTCTACTTTTAACAATCAAAATCTTCACTTGGTTCTTTACCAATCTTTTCAAATTGCATCAACAATTGTTTTTGTTTTCTTTTCTTAAGTCTGAGCCTGACAATCTCTTCTAAAGCACTGATTAGTTCACCTTCCATATCAACCAGAGATTCTTCTTCATTCATGCCACTTCCTGTGTATTCATCATCAAGGTCTCCTATGGCCATAAGAAGAAAATCATTCACTTTATCTTCACAAGATGAATTGCTATCTATGTCTTTTGAGGAGTCATTATTATTTGCACACAAACTTTTCTTTTTACTATATTTCTTAAATTTGTATTTCTTTTCATCATCGGAGTTCGGGTATTTTTCTTTGTGAGGACACTTAGATGAAAAATGACCTATATTACCATAGTTGAAACATTTAAATGGCATTTTTCCTTGGTACTTTCCTGATCCTTTTTTCAACCTTCTCACAAATTTAGCCTCAATCTCATCTAATTTTGAATCAGTGTTCTTGTCTGCTTTAAAACATTCTTATCTAGTGGTGGATTTATCTTTACTAATCCTCATTTCATAAGATGTTAGAGTTCCTAGGAGTTGACCAATAGGCATAATTTTAAGATTATTCAGTTCTTTTATTGTAGAAACTTTTGGATTAAATCTATTAGGCAAAGATCTTAAAATATTTTGAACTAAAAGCGTGTCTTCAATTTTCTCACCAAGACCCTTCATGGCATTCACAATCTCCTCAATTCTTAAAAAATATTTACTAATTGTCTCATCCTCATTCATCTTTAGTTGTTAAAATTTCAATCTATATGTCTGAAGTTTGGCACCTTTTACTTTCTCATTTCCTTCATAACTACTAATAAGTTAATCCCACATCTCTTTGGTAGATTCATGATGCATAACCTTTACAAACTCAGCTTCAACACTCCCACTCAAGATAACATTCATTGTCTTTGCATTGAAGATAAATTCTAGCTTATCATGTTTGGAAGCTAGCACAATAGGTTTTGTATACCTAGTCTCTACTGCATCCACACCTAATGCCATAATGTATGTTCTCATTCTAACTTTCAAGAAAAAAAAAATTGTTCCATCAAACAGAAGAGGTTTATTGGTTGAAGTCCCTTCATGACTTGTCATGTTTAAGCTTATAGATCTACCATTAAATAAAAGGAACCCACTCTGATACCAATTGTTGAAATTACTAAGACAACTGAGAGTGGGGGGGCTGAATCATTTGTTACTGTGCTTAAAAAATATTATTCCTATTAAAATATTATTAATCTTCTCCAAGTGATCATCAATATTATGAAAGACATGAACAACAAAAATAATAAACATCAATCACACATATGATATACATAGAGATAGATATTCATGAGGAAACCCATAAAGGGAGACCTCTTCTTCTTAGAATGATAGACAGTTTTTTATGTTCTATACATCATCTATCTTTGAGAACCAACTCAAAATGAGGATACAACCTCTTCTTTAATAAGTTGCAACTTGTAGAGAGCACCAAAAATAGATATTTTCTTGAATAATACCTTACAACAATACAAATATGTCAATACTTACCATTTCTTCTCTTTTCTGTAATTCTGCTCTGCTGTTGTCTGTTCATGCTTGGCTCCACTTGTTGTCTCTTTTCTGTTCTACAGTACTGCTATGCTTTTGTCTATTCATACTTAGCTTCACTTGCTGTCTCTTTCCATATGATCTTTCTCTATTCTTTTCATGCTCTTAGCTTCTTGTACATTCTTCTCTTTTCACCATTTATACCCCATCCCACTTCTATTCTTCATCTTTGATTTTTTTTTCTCATTTTGTTCATATTGTAATTTTCATTACATATGATTCAACTCAATTTACAGAGAAAACAACCAACGACACTCTGTCATGACATTTTTATTTTATGATTTCTCTCATAATCTATTACACTACGAATCTCAAATGCCCAAGAACAATGATTCAATTCGTATAACTGAATCGTAACTGATCAAGGAATCACGAATTGAAACAGTAACCCTTCAAATATATTGTTTGTTTAATCTGGGTCATTGGATTATACACGTAGAGTATTTTTGATCCACAGGTCCTCGTGAACTTTACCCGCGTGAACAAGCACCGGATGCAACGTTCCTCTCCACATGACCACTAGTTGTGACCACTCACCAATCAAAAAGGCACTTCAAAACTTCGTGCTTCAAATATTATGTTCTGAGTTATCCCGACTCTCCCAACTTCTGATATCCGAAGTAGATCTTAGTAACATTATCTCCTTCCCTTATTCTTTGTTGATGTGACTTTGGCTATGACTTGGGGATAAGCACTTCGAGACTCTGATTTTTGTGAACTTGCAAGTTATCTCTCCTCCTTTCTCTGATTTTCGAACCCCCAAACTTGAAACTTTATCTTGACAGATCAACGATCCATGACCCTCAGTGATCCAATGGTCCATATCTCTACTTCACGAATCGGGGCTTCGTGACTTCGCGTTTTATCTCTTGTCCGATCAACAACCCACGCCATTCATTGATCCAATGGTCTAGATCTCATCAATAATCCACGTTTAGGTACTTTGGAGATGACCCCCACACTCTTTTGTTAACTTATGTTTGTTTCCATGCACCGATATGAATGTGAGCCATATATCTATCATTCACTATAATCAACGGTTCCTGATGTATTTTCTTTCAAAACATTGTCTCGTGATTCCTTCTTTCCTTATCACCATTCTCAGTTTACATCAATGGTAACAATGGAAACACACCAAAAAAATAACTTCCCAACAATTACTACTTTAAAAACCCTTTAAATATAAATTTTTTATATGAAATAGCATGGAATCCAAGTTGTTGATCCACACTACATCATCGATCGACTATCAATGTTATTCCTTAAGTGTGCACCACACTTTCCCCAATCTATCGACACAACTGTGGGCCATCGACCCATTCCCCTATCAACTGATTTGTACACAACTCCAAATCAGTCGATTTGAGCATTGAACATCAACGATATTTGTTGGTGAATAGAAATCCTCACTAATTCTTCCAATTCCCAACCATCGACCCATTGACGATCAACAATCCTTGATGACTGTCGAAACACCTTCCCAAATCAGTCGACCTGACCATCGACCATCAACCAGTTATGTTAGTTGACATGGAAATTATTGATGTGGCATCACACATCATATTAAGGTGTCATCCTAGGTGACGTGGCATGAAAAATGGAATATGAAATGACATGACACATCATCACCATCTTTCCTTCATCCTCCATTGACTGGTTTTCTTTGACAACTTGAACACCTTATTGAATCGGATGGCACCCAACCATCGACGCATGAGTCATTGGAGACTTCTCTTTCTTGATTTAAAACACTTCACCAAATTGGTTGACGCCTGACCACCGAGCCATCAGTCATCGACAATTGTTGTTGATTGATTTGAAACACTTCGTCGAATCAGACGATGCCTGACCACTAGCCCATTGGCCATCAACAATTGAAAATAATTCGTAGGATTCGATCGTTGTCAACCCTCAGCCATTGACAATCACTGATTTCCTTTTTCCAAACCAAACTCTTCTCCATTTCGATTGACCCGACCATCAGTCGTTAGTGATTTCTCTTGGAAAATTCCCATACTTAGAATGTTTCGACCAAAAACCATGACGAATTGAAGCAATTGATACTATATATTTCAAAACCCCCCAAAATAAATCCTATTTTTCTATTTTATCAACCTTTCAAATTGCCTAAACATTAAAAAAATTAAATTTATCATAGTGAATCTTGGTCGTCAATCTTGAGATCAAAAGAGATATCGGTTGTTGATTCACCAAACTACCTGTAACTCTACATGCGGCAATTAAAAATTGAATTTGGACTAGTCTAGGTTGAATTACAATCTACATATTTACCTCTTTACTCCATTAACCTTCTTAAACCATTCAGATTCATCCGAACGCATATTTTTCCCACGGATTTGGGGATTTCTCTCTAAATTCTTTGTTTTTCCCCAAATGTGTCACAGACAAAATCTGCATCATCGAAGCTTACCATTCTCTCTAGTTCGAGCCCATCCAATCCCGATGTTTGAATGAGAGACTCTAATACCATAATATAATGTCCCCCAGCCCAACCAAGGGACATTATGATGAAAAATACACATGAAAACGAAAAACTTATAATAACTAATTTAATTCATTTACAGTTAACTAATTTTTGTATAGCTTTTAACTACAAATTAAAATAGATTTAGATATTTTCTATAACCATAAAAATACATGTATTTATAACATACCAAAATAAAATGAATGTATCTTAATCATTCACAAAACAACATATAAATCATTCTTACATACATAGATTTCATGCACATCAATTAAACTCATGAAATAATACATCAAAAAGATAAAACACTTATATTTTAATTATGTTGTGCAACCATCTACTTGGGATAAACGTTCCATCCATACATAGAATTATTTTTCCAAATATCAAAAACCATTCACCCCAATTTGAGGATCGTAATCCATAAAAGAGGTTGGTCTCTTACAGTCCACTCACAGAACATAAAAATCACAACACATTGATATCTTCCTATAACTATCCCAATTTTCCACTAACTCTCTACCTCTTTACCTTCCCAAACCAAAGAATGTTTCCATTCACTGATATCAGTCCCTTGGGTGTCCCATTCATTTATCAGGGTCTCTCTACCACATGTTGAAAGGAATATCTTAGCTGGGAACTCAAGGGAACTTGTTGCTAAGAAAACTACCAACAAAACAAAACAAACACTTGTTTTTTTAGTGCAATTCACTTTGTAGTTCACTCTTCGGGACTGAAAACCTACCTCTTCCATTTTCGGCTCCAAATATGCTCCAATATGCTCCAGTTTTCTCTAAAATTCACCCTCCATGTATGCACCAAGTTTGATCTCTCTTCCTTTCTCTTTGCTTGCTCCCCATGCACAAAACTTGACTAACTAAAATTGTTGTCCCCACCCATACGAATTTTCTCGCTTTGTCTTTCCTTTCTTGACTCACACTCTTCCCCAAGATGATTGTACTCAACCCCCGTGTGCCCAATAAATTTTTTATGTGACTACTAAAACCCACCCTCTTACATGTATTCAATTATTGTCTTTTGGAACACTCGATCAGAAATTGGAAGGTTCATATAGAAAATTTAGGAAAATGGGTTGAATTAATATTCATAGGTAATTCCCCCTTGGACCTATCTTGGCCATTATTCTAGACACTTCTTCTCTTTTGTATTAATTTACCCCCCATATCTATCCATGTCCCCTTATCAACTGGAATCAAATTTTTATTATTAAAACATAGAAATACAATTGGAATATTACAACGCTTTGGTTGTAGACACATATTATATCTACATTAATCATTAATTAAACTAGGGATTGTAGTGAGGATGTTGCATCATACGAGAAACATAAGGTAGTATCTTTTTTGACTACATAAGTATAATACCATGGCATCATTCAAGAAGGTACTAAAGCAGTCTAGATCCACCAAATTTTGGGAGAACTTGGCCTTCCTATTCAGACCTTGACTAGATTCTACTATGATAATCAAAGTGCCATATAGGTTGTTGAAAATCATGGTTCCCACACTAATATGAAACATGTTGAGCTCCATGCTCACTATTAGAGCCAACTAGTTCTTGAGAACATTGTTTCTCTTGAATATTCCAGAATAGATGATCAAATTTGTAATATCTTCACCAAAGCTCTAACTGAAGCTAGATTTTTCAAGCTTCGCACAGTGCTTGGGATTCATGAAGCTACAAATGTGGGGGTGTTTCATGATGACATAATTTTACCTCCTAAATCTCTAGATACATGTGTTTATGGGGGGGGTGATGGATCATAAATCATTGATGGTTCACCATGCATTTCTTGGATTTGGTTGGTGGGGTAGTCAACCAACATCTAGATATAGCTGGTAGGGAGATCGACTAGGTCTCTACATTAGTTGATTGAGTAGTCAACATGCATGTCAGACAAAACATTTACCAATAGTCAAATATAGTTGGTCGGTGGATCAACCAACCTATAAATTTAGTACGAGTTGGATGCATAGGCATTTGGGTCGAGCATACTTGTCTAACCGAATCAACGTCGCAGATTTGAAAGAGTCAACTCTAACAACCTACAATCATAGGTGGACAATATGTTCTGGATTATGTGGAAGTTGGATAGATATTGAGACTATAAATTAATATGGATTGGATTATTATATTATTTTCCATCCATCATTATGCTCTTAGAGTGGAAATAATCGAAGGGATTGGCTCGCAAGGTAATTTTAGTGGTAGGTCCTAGTTTGGATAATTAAGGTCGAAAATCTTTAGAAGCCAATTTGTGGCATTGAATTGTGATTTTTGGGGTTTTGGTGTTTGGAAATTGTTCCCACCCCCTTGATGGTGTTCTACACTCCAATTACCTTTCCAACGATGTAGATTGTGCATCAACCAAAATTAGTATGCAAAAGTTATGCCTCCTACAAGTTGACCTATCGTGTTGGCCACCATCATACAAGAGGATGCCACATCATCCCCCATTTGTAACATCCCGCTCTGGCGCATTGAGAACACTTATTATTTGAGGACACTTGCTTGCAAGTGATCTGGACCCTTTTTGATGTTAGACCTATTATATTTGATTATGATGTGATTGACAGATGACATGATGTGTTACTATTTGATGTAGACGGGTGCTATTGACTCAGTTTGATTGAGTGTGCAGGGTTTTTGACCTTGAGGATGCAGAGGCATCGGTAGATCCCCTTGGACTTCGGACTGAGTTAGGGAGTGTGATTTTGGGTTGATATGTTTATTATGATGTTTCATTTGATTGATGATTTGATGTTGACATTTCTGACATGATTATTGGTGATGCAGGCTGACGATAGCTTGTCGAC
>JZKD02S2255705.1:99051-140879 GCA_000966675.3 Picea glauca | reverse complement strand
TATATATATATGTATGTATATTTATATTATAAACAATTGTAAACAAATAACGTTAAGCATGTAAAAATTTAAAGGAAGTGAATAATGAGCACACATACTCTTTGTGTTTTTGAAAAGAAAAATAAAATAATATAAACAAAATAAATTTAAGAAGAAAAATAAGAAAATCAAAAGAGAAAAGGGAGGGAAAACCTAAAAAAGGGAGAATTAGGGTTTGAGTCTGGATAAAAGAAAGGGAGAGGGGGAAAGAAAGGGACTTTTGATCAGATTGATATTGTTATGCTGCCAGACTATAGACTAGACTGATTGCTGGTAGGAGTTGGGGATTCTCAGTAGACTTGAGTGGTAGCTCAGCCTTGGAGGCGAGCTGAGAAGCTAGTTACTCTCTGATTGTGTGTGGCCCCTTTGTGGCTCGGGGGGCTGAGGGGGAAGAAGAGCACCCCTAGCGTTTGGCTGGGAGGTACCGGTGGGGTCTTCGCGGTAGACAAGCAGGAGCAGGAGTGGCGGGAGCACAAGAATCACTTGTTGCAAGCGTTAGGAAACAAGTATGTAAATATCTGGGCATTTTTACCTTGTTGTCGGTGTTTATAAACTGTAGTTTTAATGGTTATTGTGCAAATTTGAAGTTCCAGTGGTTATGGTGTGAATCGTGTTCTTACATTGTAGATCAAATGGTTGTGTATAACTTGTAGTTGCCTGGTTTATCTTGGCGTTGGCTGTTTTTAAAAAAAAAATTAGGAAAAAAACAAGTGAGAAATTGCATTGGGGCTTATCTTAGCGGGGAGGGTCAAATTTATCTGCGTACTTGTGGTTTCAACTCTGCAGTTCTTTTTTTAGTGGATTTTCTCTGGGGTTTTGGGTTAAAACACCTGCATTTTTTTTCTTTACAACTGATTTGCTCTGCATTGTCTTGATTCTGGGCGTTTCCCTATTGCTCTGGGCTATTTTTCCCAGTGGGTTTTCGTTTCCTTGTACCATAGGCCATTTCTCTCAGTGAGGTTTCGTTTTTTTACAGGGAGCATATGTGATTTGGTGGATTTTGTTTTTTGGGGCACAAGGGGCTCTTTTGGGCATTAGGGTTTCATTTTTCTTTTTCTTTTCTTCAATGGGCGAGTTGTTTTCAGTGGATTTTTGTTCTGGTACCGTGGGTAAATTTTGACAGTGGGGTCCCGATTTTTACTACAGTGAGCTATTTATTGAAGCAGGTTGTCGTTTTTAATTTGGTGGGCTTTTATAGATTATACGCTGCATAATACCCATGTCGGGGTAGTGGTACTGCAGTCTTCATTTTAAATTTGGGGAGCGTTTTTATTGAACACCATTTCTATCTTTCCCTAGATGCGTGTCCGGGACTGACCACAGTTACTGCTTCTGGTTCCCACGCATTGGTTGCCTTCTTCCAGTTCTGCGTGCCTTGGGAAGATGCGCACGGAGCCATATGGAGTGTATCCTTTACGGTTCGGCGTTAATTATTCCCTCCCAAATTACCCTAATACCATTTGAAATTTTTCCTTGAAAACCAACCATTATATCGCTCTTACCCAATGGCGACTTCTCAAACGAATCAACCTTTCCACGAGAAATATTTTGATCTACTTCTTATAGAATTTGTGTTTCTCAATTTCTAATATGTATCTCGTTGTATTCTTACACGTATTATCACTTCTATGAACAAGTGTGAATGACACATTCACACTTCGACAAATTCGCCCTTCCTTGAATTTTGTTCTTCGAACTGGATGCTTTCATTTTCTGTTTCTTCGTGGGGTAATGGTGGCGGCCTCCTTGACGCGCGGTTAGCCCTGCCTTGGTTGTTTCTATCAAAGCAGGAGAGGAGTCAGTGGTTTTAGCTCTGGTAATCCTGTACACGCCTTTGACTGTTATTTTCCTCCTGATGTTTGATTTTTTTTTTTTTTTCTTTGCTTGGCTCCTTTAACAAGAAATCGTTTTAGGTTAAAGTAGTCAACGGAGGCTAGCATACCAAATGCCAGGCAATCCATGAATTAAATGCAGGTTAAGGGAGAAAAGATGCGGTTGACATCATTTTCGGGAAAACGGTTAAATGAAGACTGTGAAAAAATTTCCAGCTACTTAATTCAACGTTAAACTCATCGCGTGCAACTATCCCTCTCGTTTAAACTGTTTTCCTTCGCTGACGGCGCGACTCTAGCATATTTTCATAATTCCCTTGACTTGGGTTCTCTTTAGATAGAGTTTAGCGGTTGGGACTAGACCGATTCCGAATTTAATGACAGCTGGAGGTCTATGAAAAACAACAATTAGGGCAACATCACTCTTTTTGATTAATCAATGCTTTCTCGTCTAACTCCGTCGCTGTCCACTAATAGATCCCCCTTAATCTAAATCAAGCCGTCTACCCCGTTATCCAGCTATCATTCTAAAACAACAACCACGTCATTGTTAGTTTTCCTATAGCCATCCACCCTTTTTAAATAAAATCTTCTACTTTTCCAACCTATGTTCACCACCGCAACTATTTAATTGTTAGTCCTAAAACCTAGTAACCTAATTGATTTATATGAAGCAATATAATTTACTGTGATTTTCCCCAACCAGCGTTTACTTTCTACAGTGTGCCGAAACGAAGATGAATTACAATGAAAAGGTTCCTTGATTTCGATGTGATGTGCATTAGGACCTTATTATGATTTTAACTCGTTATGTTCTGCCTCCTTATTGTATTTTTATTGCAATGTTGTCCTAAAGTGATCTTATTACCTCGTATTGGTTGAACATGTAGAGGTAATATTCCTGCCGAATGAAAACTGCTATGTTAGCATTCGAATGAAGGATTAGGGTTATGCCCTCTACAATATTATGGTGTTGTAAAATAATGATATGTTGACTTTTGTAAAGTTGTTTAATCGTTTTATTGGCAGCAAGGAAGGTAAGGTCCTTGAAACCATGAACAACAATTTATTATGATATAGTTAATGTAACCTCCCTTTTGTTAAATGAATAATTGCAATGAAAAGGTAACGGTCTGATTAGGTTATGAAATGTAAAGGTAATGACATTGTTTAATTGTAATTAATTTGTTATGTAATAGGTATTTAAAACAGTGTCACATTAAATAGTGTTATTGTCATGGTCATTTTTAGCTATAAGGATTACGGTCATAGTTATGATGAAGTCAAATCGAATATTTAATAATTATTATATTGCAAAGATTATATGCGTTAATGGAAACATTAATATTGTTTACATTGAATGCTAAAGATGAAGTTTAATTGCAATATTAATATAATTACTGGAATGTTAATTCTAGTGGAATCGCAATGTTGAGTAATGGTTTACTTATTGTTGAATTGCAATATTAATATTATTTAATGGGAAGATTAATACTAGTTGAGTTGCAATGTAAGTAGTTGTTAATTGCAACTGTTCCTATTATTAATGGAAATGTTAATGCTGGTAGGATTGCAATGTAAGTAATTGTTTAATGGCCATATTAATTATTATTAATTGAAATGTTATTGTGGGTTGAATTGCAAGGTTGAGTAATTGTTCCAATTGCCATGTTAATTAGGTTACTTATGTTGTGAAGTTAATATTGTTAAATGTATGTTCGTGATGCTATTTAGATCGCAATTTTAATAATTCTTCAATGGCAATGGTAACGCTTGTTAAAATGACATTCTTAATAATTAGTTTTATTACCTTGGTATTAATCGTTTAAATTGCTATAATAAGGTTGTATAATTTTCCAGGGAAATGATGATGCATGAAAATTAATATTGTTTAATTTCCATGATGAGTACTTGTTAATTTGCATTGATAAGGTTGTTTAATCGCCAGGGAATTGATGATGGTTGTTTCGCAATTTTAATGATTGTTTTTCCCTGATATTACTTGTTGATTGCACTAATAAGAGTCATTTTAATTTGCAAGGTCACTGATGATTGGGTGAGTCACAATGTTAATATTGTTAATCGAACTGATCGGGATGATGTCTAAGAATGCTAGGTTTTTTATTCATTAAATTGAAGCGTTAATGATAAGGTCTCCGTAGATTAATAATAACTATTGGAGTATTGATCCTGATTGATGCCTTCGGGTCTCAATAGGAGTGGGTCGTTATTAGAGTTCTCCTGACTTGCGTCTCCTGTAGAGGTCATGAGTGTCCCTGATTGGGCTATACTTGGGGGTATTGTAGTGCGTAGTCGGTTCGTGTCAGGCGGGATATAGACACCTCTTGTAGTTTAGTATTTTTGTCTGTGTGTAATTCGGTGGAAGGGATCTAGTGCCGTATCAAGAGTCTCGTGCTGTTTAAAGGCACAGTTCCACTCTTGCAACACACTCTGAGCCGTATCAGTAGTCTCGGGTTGTTTAAAGGCACAGTTCCACTACTGCGACTCTACTGTTGGATTCCTTTATTGTGTGACAGTACCGTACCTAACCCCTAGTGTTTGTTCCTGCTTACAGCTGCTAGTTGCGTGCCTTATGTCCAGGGGTGTTTATTTCTTGTAGTCACTATGATATGTCGGGTTGTCTTGATTGTGTTCATCTTCCTTGCGTCTTGTTGGTTCGAGTGGTGATGTATAGTCGATGGGGTTGTTTCTTCTTCACGCGCGCACACACTTTAAACAAAAAAAAAAAAAATTGCACCTGTCTCCGGATTTGTTGTCATAACAAGGAGGGTCTTTACACCATTACTCATGCATATGTGGATATACATGTGAGGTATTTCAATAATATTCTATAAGTTTCAAAATCCTACCAAAATTGAGGGTTGAGGAAGTCAAAAACCTATCCCTAGATGGTTATTAGGGTATGTTAAATACTGGGCCACTAGCAAGAGAAGGGGTTCAATTATTTTGCATTCTATCTTCTTCCATAGCTAAGAAAAACATCTGGGAGTGGTATTATGTGAGAATAACATGGGAGGATATATTATATAGTATCCATATAGGCCACATATCAAAGGAAACTCCACAAAGAGTGCATCTTTATTTTCACTTGCATCATTTATGTACTAGAGAAAACATAGCAGAGAAACCTCATCTTCTAGATGTTTTTTCTCTTGTATTGGGTTTCCAAGGTCATATCTTGTGTTTATTTTTGGATGGTGTGATTTTATTTTACTATTATCTACTTTCTACATTTTATCTATTTCATGTATAAGAAAAAAATCGATAACTAAATATTTTGGAGATCTAAAGGAAAAATAACCTTAATTGTAAATATTTCAATACTTTATTAGATATGGTGTGACAAACTATTCCAATGGAATATCCATGACAATTTACATATCATATTGGTATCATAGCCAATTTGTTCTTTTGAATATTTGTGGGAAGTTGTATGATCTAGGAATCAACTTAAAGACAAGTTGTAGAAACCATAGCCATGGAGGACAAGTATATTCATAATAACCGTCAAGATGCAGCAAAAGAGAGATTTGAGTCGTTAGAAGCACATTGTTTTGAGACCAGTAACAATATAAACCTCCTCATGGTGACTCTAGCAAGAAAGATTGAAATGTTCATAGATGATGGAGGGTCGAACTCAGATATCATATCAGAGGGGAAATATGAATATTGAGAAGACTCGAGAAAGGAGTTGTGGAAAGAATCCAAGAAAGAGTAGATGAGTTTGAGTCTTTTTATCCCTTCATAGTCCCTATTCAAGATGGAAAAAAAATTGGACGTAAATCCATACCAAGGTGAGATATATGCATTAAAATTGAATCATACTTTGGAACAACTAGAATTTTGTTTTAGCGTTTATCATATAGATGAAGGTAAAAAGATTTAGTTTTCTATATTGAAGTTAGAGGGCCATGCTTTAACCTGGTGGGAAAGACACACAAAAATACTTATTCTTGAGGCTAATCCACTAGTAACTTTAGGGGAGGACTTCAAAACACTCATTAAGTCCCAATTATACCCTATATGGTATGTAGAGGACCAATGGTTCTGGTGGCACTACTTCAGGTAAAGGTAGGGGAAGAGTGTATAAGAGAACACCACTGAGGTTATAAATATGGCCATCATGTTGGATATCTCTCCCAAGAACCCATATGTACTCCTCAAGTATCTGTGGGGTTTATGCAGTCATCTATGTAAGTAGGTAATTCTCTTCAATCCAAGGATATTGGTTGAGACATGTGTACAAGAACAATACCCAAAAAACATAGGCAAAAAGAAGGGGCAACCAAGCGGTTCAAAGTAGAAAGATCAGTGGAAATCTTCCAAGGAGGGGAAGAAGAAGTGGAAATGTGGGGAATATAAGAATACATCAACCACCAAATTAGTGCAAATATACCAACATCCATTTCAATCATTACAACATTGTTGGCCACATTAAGGAAAAGCATTGGAAAATGCATCCAGAGATAAATTTGAAGAGCTGCAATAAGGAAGGATAGAAAAACAACATTCTCGCCACAAATTCGAGAAATCAAATTGAAAGTATCTCAGATGTGGATGAAAATATTTTTTTCACATATGTGCATAAGGAGGTTAATGTGAGTAGCCTTCATCATCACGAAGAGAATGAGATGACCAAGCTCTTCCACATTAATATTTAGGTCAAAAATACCAAGATGGATGCTCTGCTCGACTCTAGTTCAGAGTTTAATCTCATGGTAGTGGATCTCATCAATAATATTAGATTGGAGGTTCATGATCATCCTACCACATATCCATTGGGTTTGGTAAACAAGGATGCAAATATAAAGGTAACAAAACAATATAAGATTAAATTTTCTAGAAGTATTGATTGTGTTGATGAAGTGGAATTGGACATTGTACCCCTTGATGTCTATGGAGTAGTGCTTGGAATCCATTACATGTATATGAAGTATGCAATATTCATGTGGATATCTAACCAGTACCTAATGATCAAGGATGAGAATTCATAGATCATCAATGCACATAAAGAAAAGTAAAATATCTCACTAGTAAGTTCCAACCAAGCCAAGAAGTTGATTAGTTCTAGTAAGAAATATGTTTTTTTGTTATTAAAGAGAAAATCAGTCTAATAATGATTCAATGAGAGTGAAAAAATCCCTGGAAGGGTGTAATAAAGAATAGAAACATTAGTTGAAGGACTTTCTATAGGAATACAAAGGAGTGTTCCATGATCCTAAAGGGATACCACCTAAGAGGGAATTGGAGCATCGAATCCAATTATTTACAGACTCCCCCTTATTGAATATTAGGAAATATATATAGTATTTTATGAAAGAAAATGAGGTAAATAAATTGTTGCAGTAGTTGTTGGATAAGGGTTTGATTTGACGAAGTACCTCACCTTGTGGGTCACCCATCATAATTGTGCCAAAGAAGGATGGGACTTGGCGAATGTCTATCATTTACAGGGCATTGAACAATATTACATTGAAGAATCGATATCAGTTGCCAAGGATCGATGATTTGTTGGACCAGTTGTAGCATGCCAAGTACTTCACTAAGGTAGATTTGAAATCAGGATATCACTAGGTATGAGCCAAATAATAAGATACCTATAATATTGCCTTCAACAAAAGGCAAGGTTTGTATGAGTGGTTGGTTATTCCATTCGGTTTATGCAACACACTAGCTACATTTATGAGACTAATGAATTATGTTTTACACACTTATCTAGATTCATTTTTTATTGTTTATTTTGATGGTATGCTAGTTTATAGAGCTACCTAGGAGGAGCACATATCACATATTATGAAAATGTTAAAGACTCTGAAAAATCACCAGTGGTTGGCTAATCTCAAGAAATGTGAGTTTTCTCAAAAATATTTGGTGTATTTGGGGTATGTTATTAGTGGAGAGGAGATAAAAATAGGTCCCCCAAAGATGGATGACATCATAAAATGTCCAGTTCCTACAAATTTCACTGAAGTTAGGAGCTTGTTTGGGGGAGAAAGATACTTGCAGAAGTTCATAGCTTCATTTTTTAGTGGTAGTTTCACCACTCCATCACATAATAGCTGGTGGTAAGAGTTTCCAGTGGGAGAAGAATCAATAGAAGGACTTTGATGAGCTAAAAAGAAATATCATTCAAGCACTAGTGCTCACAGTTCGAAAATTTCAAAAGCCCTTTGAGGTGGAGGCAGATAAAAGTGGGTATTCCATTACAAAATTACTGATGTAGGGAGGAAGGCATGTATCCTATCATTCTGAATTATTTCATGGGTTGGTTATCAAGTATCCTACCTATGAAAATGATCTCTATGCCTTGCTACAAGATTTCAAAAATTGGAGGCACTATCCGATGGGTAAGGATATCATCATCCACACAAATCACCAACCATTATAGTATTTGCAGGCCTAGACTAAGATACAACAAACCAGGCATTACAAGTGGATGGGGTTCTTACAACAATTTCATCTAGTCATAAAGTATATAAAAGGTATCACAAATAAGTTGGAATACTTACTTTCATGACCACTCACATTCAATTTTATATCTTTGGGAACTCTAATGCACATGGAGCCTTTTACTCATGATGCTGAGAAAGAGGAATACAAAGAATATGAGGAATTCAAGGAGGTTTTTCAACAACTACAAGGCCAAATTAATATAGAATAAGGTGAAAAAAAGGATGACTGTCATTTATGGAATAGTTTACTCTATAATCTTGATGAGCTCTGTGCCCCTAAAGTTGAAAGACTACAACTTATCAAAGAGGCTCGCACCTCCAAGGTTGCAGGACATTTTGGTGTTGGAAATAAAGTTGTCAATCTGATAAGGTAGGTGTATTGGCCTAGAATGCGAGAAGATGTATCATGGTATATTAGAGTATGTATACTTTTTTGTACCAACAAGCCTGGTAATAAGAAGAAAGGTCTATACCATCCCTTACTTGTACCCACTCGACTTTGGGACATGATTATTTATTTTTGGTAGTTGACAGGTTCAACAAAATTCGCATTCTCATGTCTTGTAAAAGGACCATCAAGGTAGATGAAGCATCAACCTTGTTCTTTGAACAATTCTAGGTGAACTTTGAGATACCGAGGAGAATCATCTCAAATAGGAATATCAAATTTCTAAATGCATTTTGGACTACATTGTGGGAGAAGATGGACATTAAGTTTAAAATGTCTAAAACATTCCATCCATAGACGTATGGGAAACAGAAGTAGTCAATAGGACTTTGGTGCAACTTTTGAGAGGTTACATTCTAAAGTATCCAAAGACCTGAGATGACATTTTGATCTATAAAAAACACTCTTATAATAGAGAAGTCCACACTTCCATTAGTAAGTCACCTTTTGAAACTTGATTTGGCTATTTTCCACCTTCACCCTTAGATGTTGTATATGGAAAACATGGAGGATTGAAGGAGCATCTCACAGGAGATGAATTAAAATAAGAAAAAAATGTTGAAAATATTAGGTAGATCCATTTGCAAGTACAAGAGACATTGAAGAAGTCACAGGAAAATTACATGACTAGGCATGACCAACACAAAACATAGAAACTGTAACATCCCGCTCTGGCACACTGACAAAACTTATTCTTTGAGGACACTTGCTCGCAAGTGATCTGGATTTTTATGATGATGAACCACTTAACCTTGATGATGATGCGTTATGATTGATGACAGGATGTTTTACTATTGCTATATACAGGTGCTACTGACTCAGTTTATTTGAGTGTGTAGGGTTTTTGACCTGGAGGATGCCGAGGCATCGACGGAACCCTTGGACTCTGGATTGAGTCAGGGAGTGTGATATTGAGTTGATTTATTTATCATGGTATTTATTGATTTGATGATAGGCTGTTGACATGTTCTGACATGATGGTTGATGATGTAGGCTGACGATAGCTTGCCGACCAGACTCACATATGGAGTAAAGGGGCCACACATGATTCCAGAGAGGTTGAGGGAGAGGTCTGGACAACATCCCTGCCACAGCCTACTAGCACTCCCGCCATGGCTCAAACTATAGGTTAACGATTACCTAGTTCGAGACGATCCACGATGCCATGAGGGCAGACTGCGACAGTCGCTCATGACGATTCTAAGGGGTGCGCAATAAGGCAGGGGCCTTATTCCTTAGATCCCTTAGTCTCCCACAAGTTCACCTGGCAGAGTGTTGACTCCAGGGGTTATAGATGTCTACCAATCTGTCAAGTCAGCGAGTGTCACCCTTGAAGCACGTGGTGCATCCTGAAGGGCACGTCGCGCAAAGAAATACAAGTCGGCGAGTGGCACCCTTGGATCACGTGGTGCGTCTTGAAGGGCACGTCGTGCAACAAAAGCAAATGAGGTGAGTGGCACTCTTGGAGAATGTAGTGCGTCCTGAAGGGCACGTCGCATTAAGGATGATGATGAGACAACCTAGATGACCCTGAGACCTTAACGCCTGATAAATTCTTACAACGCCTCCCCTAATTAAATTGTCACCCTGTTCAAATCAAAACCTAAATTAAAACATCTCTAAGATAAATTTTGACAAGCCCTAAGAAAAGATCCCACAAAAAATAAACATAGGGCTTAAACTAAAACCCTCCTAGGTGTTAATTAAAGTCTTCTTAAAAGTAAAGGGGGTAAAGTAATGAGGGAGTTAAATTAAGTGAAACCCGTGGCTTTTAAATTATAAAGAAGAATTGAAATTATTAAAGAGTGGGAGTATACAAATTTAGGATTTTTAAAAAAATATATTGAAAATACTATTAAGCGCATTTATCATTTTGGGTTTAACAAAAATAATAATAATAATAATAAAATAATAATAATAATAATAAAAGAGAGGGATAAAAAATAGAAATGAGGAAACTTGTAATAAAGGAAACTTAATAATGGAAAGTAGGAGACATAGGGTAAAAAGCGAAAATGAATCAACATTTAGGAGTTACTAAAAATCAGCAACTTCATTTTAGGAAAGTTATTAAAAGCATGAGAGGGGATCTAGGAACCCTAGGAGTAGTTTAAGGAGTGATTTTTGGGGGAATGAGGGAATTGAGTATTTTAATTATTAAAAATAAATTAATTTTGGAGAACCATAGGGATGAGGGACACTTGGACGACAGAGAAATTTTTAGAGGTTTGTCATTAAAATGTAATTAATAATGATTTAGGAAAGTAGGTGGGTCTCAAATTCTATAAAAGAAGGGGAAAAGAAGGAAGAGGGGATGAACGGTTAGCATAACGTTACGCTGCCAGATTGTGTCTTGACAGATTGCTTGTGAGGAGTTGGGTTTATCTCAGCTGTGTTGGAGTGGTAGCTCAGCCGTGGAGGCGAGCTGAAAAGCTAGTCTTATCTTTGGTTCTTGCGTGGCCCCTTTGCGGTTCGTGGGGCTAAGGGGGAAGCAGAGTACCCCTAGTGATTGCCTGGGAGGTACTGGTGAGGGTCCCATGGTCGAAAAGTAGGAGTGGCAAGGATCACGGGACTACGATCGAGACGCGGACAGCATACAGGGCAGGCACCAGGAAATAGGTACGTTTGTTTATTTTATTGAGTATATTGCATTAGATATTAAGCTAGGAACTATAAGATGATTGTATGTTCTAAAATGCCGGTTCTGGGAATTTCTCCTGCTGATATTCTATAGAAGTAAAACTAGATCTGGTTTCCCTTGGCACTTGAAGGGTTAATTTCTAAGATCACTTGAACTGGGGTTTAGACCTGGAAATTTATTTCACCTCTAGCTATGGTTTTTATCTTCTGGCAATTCGTTAGCTTCTGGCAATTATTTAGTTGGTGCTTTCACAACTATGTTTGAGCATTTTTGCTTTGTTATGTGGGCGTTCTCTTCCCGGATGAATCCCATTATTTTCAATCCATTTGTTGTGGTCTGCATTCAATGGTAAAAAAAAAAAAAAAACCAGATCTAATTGCATCTGTGTGTCAATCCGAATCTCACTACATTCATATTTTTCACTATGGTCTGCGTTTTAAAATAACAAATGTAAAACTAATGCAGACTGAATGCAATCTGAATCCCGCTACATTTCATTTTAATTATTGGGGTATGCATGTTACTGGTGAATGCAAACTAATTGCAAATCGGAATGTTAATCTGACCTTCATTACAATTCGTTTTATGTATTGGGACTGCGTTCTTGCTATTCCTTATTGCCATGCATTCTGGTAACAATTCTAATCTACCATCCTTTAATTCCATGCGTTCCTTTACAGTTGCGTTGGTTAAATTGGGTTGCGTTTTTACTAATTTTTATGATTGTTCTGAGCGCCTTCCCTGCTGCACCGTGAAGTCTGTTGGGGATGGATTTTTCTTCCCTGACTCATGGTCTGATACCCACGTCCTCCCCATTCTTGACTTCTCTAGCAACAAATCCTTGCTGGGATGATCTAGACAGCCTCATTGTCAGAGCAGTTTCTTTTCAGAGCGATTTTATTAACATTTCCTGACATCTATTAAGTCCCTGTTATTTTACAAATTCTGGTGTTCTATTTCGCCAGCGAAATCAATATTTCGATTCTCAATAATTACGCCTGGACAACCTTCATGCAGCGTAGTCTTTTACCTATTTACACTTGTTTCCTACCTTTATAAATTTTTCTGCTGCCTTTATTAAGTCTCGCCTTTATAATTTTTCTATTGCCCGACGTAATTCGGGTTCCGTATCATAATAGTGGCCCTGGGTATTAGGGTGCCCATATTGTCTAACTACATCTTAAACTACTATTGTAGTTAGCGGTATTCGGTTACCTTATCTTTTTCTAAATAAAATGCCGATATACAACGTAGAGTCATAAGGGTTATTGAAGGTTGTTGTATGGCGACCTACTGTTATTTAAATGAAAATTATAAACGAAATTGATAATGCCATCACAAAATGAAACCTTAAAAGGCTGTGGCAATCTGTTTACGGAAGGTTGTTGTATTGCTACCTGTGGTTCTTTAATGACATTATACAAAGCCATTGAAACGCAATTATGAAATGAGATATTTTAGTGCAGCAGTGACGTTGTTGAACCAGGCACCAAGTCAATGACAGGTGGACTAGCAGCAGATTTCTCATGGCCTCTAATCTTTGATGTTTCTAACCCAATGCTCAATTTAAGGCACCTGCAGAATGGATGCTTTAGTTTAATTCCTTTTAAATAGTATATTTTTCACTTTAGACAGCCCATTAAAAACAATAAAATTCAGGAATAGGTGGAACGACTGCAGTAATCATGACTGCTTATAATAGTTTTATGGTTTTTAATGCTTCAATTTTTGGCAATCTGATTTAAAAGGTATCCATTTATTTTAGTTTATCATGGTGGAACATCGATTATTATTTCCCATATTTGAATAAGAAGCCTTTCTTTATGTTGACATTTTAGTTTTTGTTATTTTTATTGTCATTTTAACATTATTATTTATGTCATTTTCAAATAAAGTCCTTCTTAATTATTGTCATTTTATGTATGGCTATTTTTATACATGGCCATTTTAATAGGAGGTGGTGTTGTAAAATTTTAAA
The DNA here is from genome assembly GCA_000966675.3 of Picea glauca. NCBI lineage: Eukaryota > Viridiplantae > Streptophyta > Pinopsida > Pinales > Pinaceae > Picea > Picea glauca. The sequence goes on along the minus strand of JZKD02S2255705.1, from coordinate 127,468 downwards.
TATGATGTCATATTGTTATTTGAATATGAGGTTACTTATATATATGAGGTTATCTTATATATGACATGATGTTTGGTATTTTTATCATTGTCATTTTAATAGGGTTATTGTTATATATTGTCACTTTTGTTATATGGTTATGTTCAATTATGATGTTAGCTATAAATATGAAGTAGTTTTTGATGTGACCAAGGGTAAGGGTGTTGTCTCTGGGTGAAAGGGTTACATACACTACAATGTTATGAATATAAATTTGGATTCGGAAATTCGTATGTTCGAAGACTAGAATTTTTAATGTAAGGTGTAAAGGCGACGATGATGTAATACGTAAAGGAATGCCATTGAACAATTGTTTATAATTTATGTACTTGCAATAGATTGTTTGGAAATGTGAAATGGTATTAGTCTTGCCATATAATAATTGCAATGTTAGAGTTGATATCATTGAAATGTATGATCCTTGTCCTTATTGCAATGTTATTATAATTAGTAAACATAATGATATGGTTACCTTATTGTAATGCTAGTATAAACTATTGTTCTTGATCAAACATATGTGGTGGAATGTCCTGGAATTACGCATAACAAATTACTCGGAGTTTGTAATTTGAGGGGGGTTGGTTCGCTTAAACAACGTTAAACTTGGGTGTTCGTTGTCAGAGCCCTTCTTGTCATGCACCTTCCGTGAAAGGATGTCATCGTCCTTCTTGTTTATGTTGTACCTGATAGTATTCAGTTGGTTGCTTGGTTGGTTGTGTCGGGCAGGACATAGACCCCTCTTGTCGCACTAGTATATATGTCTGTGTGAGTGATTTTACTGTGTAAGGAATCCAGTGCCATATCAAGAGTCTCGGGCCCTTTAAAGGTAGGGTTTCCACTCTTGCGACACACCTGACGGAGATTACTAGTTTTTGCCTGAGCAGTCGGCCAGGACCCTGTCTAATCTTCTTTCAAGAAGACATAAGACTAAAAGCCCTACTTTTTTGTGCAGAAATAGTGAACTCTATTGTTGGATTCTTCCATCTGTGATCGTATTGTACTTAACACCGGTGTCGTTTTCTGCCTACAGCTGCTAGTGGAACGCCTTATGTCTAGGGTTGTCTTTTTCTTGTTGTCACTGTGATATGTCGGGGTCATCTTGTTGTGTTCAACTTGCTTGCGTCTTGTTCTCGGTCGAGTTACTAGTTTCTGCTTGAGCAGTCGGCTAGGAGCCTGTCTAATCTTCTTTCGAGAAGACATAAGACTAAACGCCCTGCTTTCCTGTGCAGAAATAGTAACCCTAACACCATGGTTTCTTCCCTCTGTGTTCTTACTGTGCAACCCCAGTATGTCTTAATGTTTTTATTGTGCGTCTTATGCCTAGGGTCGTATTTTGTTGTAGTTACTCGTTGTGTGCCATCAGTCTTCTTGTGCTGAACCTCATGGTTGCATCTTGTTGGTTATCGATTGCCGACGTAGAGTCAAGTGTGTTGTTACTTCCACATGCGCACACACCTTAAACAAAAAAAATAATTTTGCCCCCATTCTCAGAGATGTTGTCGTAACGAGGCGGTTCGTTACATATGGTATCAGAGCGGGTTCGACCCGCAACTTGGGATTCGATACGGCTTCCGTTGACATGATAGTATTTGATTATTCTGTTGTTGATTGAGTTGATTGTGTGTGTGCAGGTAATCATGGTTAGAGGACGCCGTGGAGGTAGACGACGGGGTGCTAGGGGAGGAGGCGCAATGCCTCCAGCAACATCCATGCATGAGGGGTCTAACCCCTAGGGAGACGAGCAGGTCCTTGGACAGGAGCAGATCGCAGTTGTCGATGTTGTGGGGATGATGAGATATTTCCAGCACATGTCTGAGGCGTTGATCAATAGATTGGACAGAGATGAGGCCAGGGCGCCGACACTTGCTGAGGTTCTGCCACGTGCACCGGCCGTTATTGGTAGCATTCACCGTGAACTCGAGAAGGTAAAATTTCTTGAGTTATCTGGTGCCCCGGATGGCGCAGCCGCCGAGGCATGGTTGGAGAATATGGAGATGTGCTTCACACTTCATGATTATACCTCCAACATGAAGGTCCGCATGGTAGTCTTTCAACTGAAGGGGAGCGCTCTTTTATGGTGGAAGACGCTCCTACCACAGCTGAACATGGTCGTCAAAGACGTGTCATGGGAACTGTTCGAGGAACGGTTCTGAGAGAGGTATCTTTCAGATGAATTCATTGAGTGCCAGCTCAATGAGTTCAATGCATTACGACAGGGAGGTCGTACGGTGCCCGAATACGAGGAATGTTTTATGGAGCTGCTCCGGTATGCTCCGCACCTAAACACTGAGAAACTCAAGGTCAACCGATTCGTGTTTGGCCTTAACGAGAGCTTGTGTGCAAAGGTTAGGATTTTGATGCCTCAAACCTTGCATGACGCTGTCCAAAAGTCCCTCATAGCAGAGGAGGAGCATATTAGCAGGGTCAGACCAGAACTCCAGCGAGACCTGCAGGACAGGGTTCATATGGAACGCCACAGCATGAGACACAAGTGAGCCATACACCAGGATATCGTGGCTTCCATAAGGGATCCACATTCACTACACCTCAACGACCGCCACCTCAGCAGCGGACACCCTACCGAGGACCACAGCAGTAGCAACAACATCGCCCGCAGCAGCAGTTTCGGCCTATTCAACAGAACAGACCAGGTTTCCAGGCCAGTGGGTTGTCATCTTCTACTTCGGGTACCAGGACTACTGGGCCGAAGAAGGGGTGTTGGACATTGGGGGAGCCACACTACTATCATGACTGTTCTGTGGAGAGGACCAGGGTGTCCGGATCAGTCGGACCCACTACAGTGGGAGATATGGGCAAGGCCCATCGGATTCATGCAGCGGTGAATAACCGCCAGGAAGAGCACCAGTCGACAGTGCTCGAGACGATAGGTACTGTCGCTGACCAGACCCTTAGTATTTTGATAGACCCAGGTGCTACTGAGAGTTTTATTTCTGGTGCAGCGCTAAAACGAATTAAGGTTAAGGAAGTCGAACAGGATGAGTTTAGCTTTGTGGAGATGGCTTCGGGAGAAAAACAGAAAGTTGGAGGAAAGGTTACGGGTTGTGCCCTTAACCTGGGAGATTTTGTCACGAGGGTCAACTTGTACATCATGATCTTAGGATCTTATGATGTCGTGATCAACATGGATTGGTTGGAATCGCATGAGGCGATACTCAACTGTAAGACGAAACGGTTGAGCTTGGTCGATGATGAAGGATAGAGAAGTGTGATAGTAGGGCGGAACTAGGGAGTATCCCTGAGGTTCATCTCTTCCTTGCAGTTACAGAAGAGTATGTGCAAGGGGTGAAAGATTTATGCGATCCTTGCGCTAAACGAAAAGGGAGTAGCAGAAGGTCTAGAACACCTTCCGGTGGTGAAGGAGTTTGCGGACGTATTTCTAGAGGAGTTGCCTGGGATGCCGCCAGAAAGAGAATTGGAGTTTACTATATACCTGAAACTGGGGACTGAACCGATAGCGAGAACACCTTATCAGATGTCGACCCCGGAGTTGCAAGAGTTAAAAATGAAACTGAAGGAGTTGTTGGACCTGGGACTGATACGTCCTAGTGTGTCACCATGGGGTGCACCCTTTATTTTCATTCGGAAGAAGGACAGATCGTGGAGGCTTTGCATTAACTATCGTCAACTGAACAAGGCTATGATCAAGAATCAGTACCCCTTACCAAGAATTGACGATTTGTTTGATCAAATGAAGGGTGCGACGGTGTTCTCTAAGATCGATTTGCGATCAGGGTATCACCAGTTACGGATCAAGGAGGATGACATCCCTAAGAACACTTTTAAGACAAGATTTGGACATTACGAATTTACTATTTTATCGTTTGGACTGACAAATGCCCCAGGGGTATTTATGAGCTTGATGAACAGGGTGTTCCGCGAGTACTTGGACAAGTTCATCCAAGTATTCATTGACGATATTTTGATCTACTCTCGGATGACAGAGGAGCATGACGAGCACTTGCGCATGGTAATACAATGTTTACGAGAACACAAATTATATGGGAATCTGTCCAAATGCTCTTTTTATCAATCCAGGATTCACTACTTAGGGCATGTCATCTCCGGCGAAGGTATCGCCGTGGATCCAGCCAAGGTTGAGGCTATTATGGAATGGCCTGCGTCAACAAATGTCACAGAAGTGCGTAGTTTTATGGGTTTAGCAGGATACTATTGATGGTTTGTCGAGGGATTTTTGAAGATAGCAGGTCCGATCATGGAGTTGCAGAAGAAAAACAAGAAGTTTGTTTGGACTGAGAAATGCACGGAAACATTTCGAAGGCTTAAGGAGTTGTTGACAACAACACTGATACTAAAGGTCCTTGACATGGATGTATACTTCTTGGTATGCACTAACGCATCCAAAGAAGGTTTAGGTGGAGTCTTGATGCAAGATGGACGAGTGATTGCTTACATTTCGAGGAAATTAAGAAGGCATGAGGAAAACTACGCGACGCATGATTTGGAGTTATTAGCCATCATATATGCCTTAAAGGTATGGAGACACTACCTGGTTGGACGAAAATTTGAATTAAGGACTGATCATTGTGGATTACAACACATTTTTATGCAAAGTGACATGAACGCGCGACAACAATGTTGGTCGGAATTTCTTAGCGAGTACGACTTCGAGATTACTTACATAAAGGGAACAATGAACCAATTGGCGGATGCTTTGAGTCGGACGCCATGCATCTTTTCGGTGTTGCCTCTTCAAACGAATCTATGTGAGAAGATTCTCACTTTACAACGTGATGATGACTGGTACAAAGAAGTTGAGGATTTTATCGGACAAAACACTATGATGGTAACACGATTTGAGGGATATTCATTTCATAGTGATGGTTTATTGAGGTTTAGAGGTCAGATTTACGTACCTCCAAACGACAAGTTGAGGATGTTGATGCTGAGAGAGGCTCATAGAGAAGTTTACATGGCTCACCCGGCAGTTACGAAGATGAGGGCAGACCTTAAGCCCTTGTTCTTCTGGAAAGGAATGAAGGTCGACATAGTCAACTTTGTGTCTAGATGTCTCGAGTGTCAGCAGGTAAAGGCTGAACATAGACACCCAGCGGGATTACTTCAACCACATGCCATTCTGGAATCGAAATGGAAAGTCATTTTGATGGATTTTATTGTTGGATTGCCACTGACGGCAAGGAGACAAAACTCAATTTTTGTAGTAGTAGACACTCTGACAAAAAGTGCTCACTTTATTCCGGTGCGTATGACATATCAGGCACCTGACATAGTGAGAGTTTTCATTAGTGAGATTGTAAGGCTGCATGGCGTGCCTAAAATGATTATATCCGATCGAGGATCGGTATTTACCAAACGATTTTGGACGAGTTTCGAAGAAGCCTTGGGAACTCAACTTAACTTTAGTACTGCGTATCACCCAGAGATGGATGGACAGACCGAACGAACAAACCAAACCTTGGAAGACATGTTTCGCATGTACGTGATGGACCAACAAAAGTGTTGGGAGGAATTCTTGCCTCTAGTAGAATTTGCTTATAACAACAGTTACCAGAGCACCATTAAGATGGCACCTTTTGAGTTTCTTTATGGGCGACCATGTCAGACGCCCTTGAGTTTGGATCGGCTCAAGGATAGGGTCCTAGTGGGACTAGAAGCGATCCAAGAAATGGAAGAGAAAATGCAAACCATAAGACAAAGGATAAAAGAAGCACAGGATCGATAGAAGAGTTATGCCGATGCGCACCGTGTCGACCATAGTTACGAGGTCGGCGATCGAGTCTTTTGCGGGTTAAACCGTATAAGGGTTCGATCAAGTTTGGAAAGGGAGCTAAACTCTCTCCTAGGTTCGTGGGACCTTTTGAGATTGTGGAGAGAAAGGGGCCCGTGGCCTATCGACTAGCCTTGCCTGATTCTTTGAGACGTATGCATGATTTTTTTAATGTATCAGTTTTGAGACATTATATTAGTGATCCTACACACGTGATTGACATGAGTTCCTTGCAGGTATCAGATGAAGGAGCGCTCACGACTGAGCCAGTCCGCATTTTAGATCATCGCGTTCGACAGTTACGACGTCGAATGGTAGATCAGGTCAAGGTCCAGTGGGACAGTTATAGTCCGCACTCGGTGACCTGGGAGGACGCATATGATATGCGCCAACAGTTTCCATTTTTGTTAGATAGATAGAATTATGATATTGTGGTATTTATGATATTGTGGTACATTTATATTTGGCATTTATACTAAGAAACTTCAGGACGAATTTTAGACCAAGAGGGGGTGTATGTAACATCCCGCTCTGGTGCACTGACAAAACTTATTCTTTGAGGACATTTTCTCGCAAGTGATCTGGATTTTTATGATGATGAACCACTTAACCTTGATGATGATGCGTTATGATTGATGACAAGATGTTTTACTATTGCTGTATATAGGTGCTATTGACTCAGTTTATCTGAGTGTGCAGGTTTTTTGACCTAGAGGATGTCGAGGCATCGACGGAACCCTTGGACTCCGGATTGAGTTACGGAGTCTGATATTGAGTTGATTTATTTATCATGATATTTATTGATTTGATGATAGGTTGTTGACATGTTCTGAAATGATGGTTGATGATGCAGGCTGATGATAGCTTGTCGACCGGACTCACATATGGAGTAAAGGGGCCACACATGATTCCAGAGAGGTTGAGGGAGAGGTGTGGACAACAGCCCTGCCACAGCCTACTAGCACTCCCGTCATGGCTCGAACTGTAGGTTAATGATTACCTAGTTCGAGACGATCCACGATGTCGTGAGGGTAGACTGTGACAGTCGCTCATGATGATTCTAAGGGGTGCGCAATAAGGCGGGGGCCTTATTCCCTAGAGCCCTTAGTCTCCCACAAGTTCACCTGGTGGATTGTTGACTCCAGGGGTTATAGATGTCTACCAATCCGTCAAGTCAGCGAGTGGCACCCTTGGAGCACGTAGTGCATCCTGAAGGGCATGTCACGCAAAGAAATACAAGTCGGCGAGTGGCACCCTTGGCGCACGTGGTGCATCCTGAAGGGAACGTCGCGCAACAGAAGCAAACGAGGTTAGTGGCACCCTTGGAGCACGTAGTGCGTTTTGAAGGGCACGTCGCATTGAGGATGATGATGAGACAACCTAGATGACCCTGAGACCTTAACGCCTGATAAATTCCTATAACGTCTCCCCTAATTAAATTGTCTCCCTGTTCAAATCAAAACCTAAATTAAAACATCTCTAAGATAAATTTTGACAAGCCCTAAGAAAAGATCCCACAAAAAATAAACATAGGACGTAAACTAAAACCCTCCTAGGTGTTAATTAAAGTCTTCTTAAAAGTAAAGGGGGTAAAGTAATGAGGGAGTTAAATTAAGTGAAACCCATGGCTTTTAAATTATCAAGAAGAATTAAAATTATTAAAGAGTGGGAGTATAAAAATTTAGGATTTAAAAAAAAATATATTGAAAAGACTATTAAGCGCATTTATCATTTTGGGTTTAACAAAAATAATAATAATAATAAATAATAATAATAATAATAATAAAAGAGAGGAATACAAAATAGAAATGAGGAAACTTGTAATAAAGGAATCTTAATAATGGAAAGTAGGAGACATAGGGTAAAAAGCGAAAAGGAATCAGCATTTAGGAGTTACTAAAAATCAGCAACTTCATTTTAGGAAAGTTATTAAAAGCATGAGAGGGGATCTAGGAACCCTAGGAGTAATTTAAGGAGCGATATTTGGGGGGATGAGGGAATTGAGTCTTTTAATTATTAAAAAGAAATTAATTTTGGAGAACCATAGGGATGAGGGACACTTGGACAACAGAGAAATTTTTAGAGGTTTGTCATTAAAATGTAATTAATAATGATTTAGGAAAGTAGGTGGGTCTCAAATTCTATAAAAGAAGGGGAAAAGAAGGATGAGGGGATGAATGGTTAGCATAATGTTACGCTGCCGGATTGTGGCTTGACGGATTGCTTGTGAGGAGTTGGGTTTATCTCAGCTATGTTGGAGTGGTAGCTCAGCCGTGGAGGCGAGCTGAGAAGCTAGTCTTATCTCTGGTTCTTGCGTGGCCCCTTTGCGGCTCGGGGGGCTAAGGGTGAAGCAGAGTACCCCTAGCGATTTGTTGGGAGGTACTGGTGAGGGTCCCACGGTCAGGAAGCAGGAGCGACAAGGAGTGCGGGACTTCGATCGAGGCATGGACAACATACAGGGCAGGCACCCGGAAATAGGTACGTTTGTTTATTTTATTGAGTATATTGCATTAGATATTAAGCTGGGAACTGTAAGATGATTGTATGTTCTAAAATTCCGGTTCTGGCAATTTCACCTGTTGATATTCTATAGAAGTAAAACTAGATCTGGTTTACCTTGGCACTTGAATGGTTAATTTCTAAGATCACTTGAACTGGGGTTTAGACCTGGCAATTTATTTCACCTCTGGATATGGTTTTATCTTCTGGCAATTCGTTACCTTCTGGCAGTTATTTATTTGGCGTTTTCGCAACTGTGTTTGAGAATTTTTGCTTTGTTCTGTGGGAATTCTCTTCCCGACTGAATCCCATTATTTTCGATCCATTTGCTGTGGTCTGCGTTCAATGGTAAAAAAAAAAAAAAAACCCGATCTAATTGCATCTGTGTGTCAATTCGAGTCTCACTACATTCATATTTTTCACTGTGGTCTGCGTTTTAAAATAACAAATGCAAAACTAATGCAGACCGAATGCAATCTGAATCCCACTACATTTCATTTTAATTATTGGGGTATGCGTGTTACTAGTGAATGCAAACTAATTGCAAATCGGAATGTAAATCTGACCTTCATTACAGTTAGTTTTATGTATTGGGACTGCGTTCTTGCTATTCCTTATTGCCATTCATTCTGGTCACAATTGTAATCTACCATCCTTTAATGCCATGTGTTCCTTTACAGTTGTGTTGGTTAAATTGGGTTGCGTTTTTACTAATTTTTATGACTGTTCTGAGCGCCTTCCCTGCTGCACGGTGAAGTCTGTTGGGGATGGATTTTTCTTCCCTGACTCATGGTCTGATACCCACGTCCTCCCCATTCTTGAATGCTCTGCCCGTGAATCCTTGATGGGATGATCTAGAAAGCCTCATGGTCAAAGCGGTTTCTTTTCAGAGCGATTTTATTAACATTTCTTGACATCTATTAAGTCCCTGTTATTTTACAAATTCTGGTGTTCTATTTTGCTAGCGAAATCAATATTTCGATTCTCAATAATTACGCCTGGACAGCCTTCATGCAGCGTAGTCTTTTCCCTATTTACACCTGTTGCCCGCCTTTATAAATTTTTCTGCTGCCTTTATTAAGTCTCTCCTTTATAATTTCTCTGTTGCCCGCTGTAATTCGGGTTCTGTATCGTAATAGTGGCCCTGGGTATTAGGTCACCCATATTGTCTAACTACATCTTAAACTACTATTGTAGTTAGCGGTATCCGATTACCTTATCTTTTTCTAAATAAAATGTCGATATACAGCACAGAGTCATAAGGGTTATGGAAGGTTGTTGTATGGTGACCTGTTGTTATTTAAATGAAACTTATAAACGAAATCGATAATGCCATCACAAAATGAAACCTTAAAAGGTTGTGGCAATCTGTTTATGGAAGGTTATTGTATTGCAACATGTGGTTCTTTAATGACATTATACAAAGCCATTGAAACACAATTATGAAATGAGATATTTCAGTGCAGCAGTGATGCTGTTCAACCGAGCGCCAAGTCAATGACAGGTGGACTAGCAGCAGATTTCTCGTGGCCTCTAATCTTTGATGTTTCTAACCCAACGCTCAATTTAAGGCACCTGCAGAATGGACGCTTTAGTTTAGTTCCTTTTAAATAGTATATTTTTCACTTTAGACATCCCATTAAAAACAATAAAATTCAGGAACAGGGGGAATGACTGCAGTAATCATGACTGCATATAATAGTTTTATGGTTTTTAATGCTTCAATTTTTGGCAATCTGATTTAAAAGGTATCCATTTATTTTAGTTTATCATGGTGGAACATCGATTATTATTTCCCATATTTGAATAAGAAGCCTTTCTTTATGTTGACATTTTAGTTTTTGTTATTTTTATTGTCATTTTAACATTATTATTTATGTCATTTTCAAATAAAGTCCTTCTTAATTATTGTCATTTCATGTATGGCTATTTTTATACATGGCCATTTTAATAGGAGGTGGTGTTGTAAACTTTTAAATATGATGTCATATTGTTATTTGAATATGAGGTTACTTATATATATGAGGTTATCTTATATATGACATGATGTTTGGTATTTTTATCGTTGTCATTTTAATAGGGTTATTGTTATATATTGTCACTTTTGTTATATGGTTATGTTCAATTATGATGTTAGCTATAAATATGAAGTAGTTTTTGATGTGACCAAGGGTAAGGATGTTGTCTCTGGGTGAAAGGGTTACATACACTACAATGTTATGAATATGAATTTGGATTCGGAAATTCGTATGTTCGGAGACTGGAATTTTTAATGTAAGGTGTAAAGGCGATGATGATGTAATACATAAAGGAATGCCATTGAACAATTGTTTATAATTTATGTACTTGCAATAGATTGTTTGGAAATGTGAAATGGTATTGTTCTCACCATATAATAATTGCAATGTTAGAGTTGATATCATTGAAATGTATGATCCTTGTCCATATTGCAATGTTATTATCATTAGTAAACATAATGATATGGTTACCTTATTGTAATGCTAGTATAAATTATTGTTCTTGATAAAACATATGTGGTGGAATGTCCTGGAATTATGCATAACAAATTACTCGGAGTTAGTAATTTGAGGGGGGGTGGTTCGTTTAAACAACGTTAAACTTGGGTGTTCGTTGTCGGAGCCCTTCTTGTCGTGCACCTTCCGTGAAAGGATGTCATCGTCCTTCTTATTTATGTTGTACCTGATAGTATTCAGTTGGTTGCTTGGTTGGTTGTGTTGGGCGGGACATAGACCCCTCTTGTCGCCCTAGTATATATGTCTCTGTGAGTGATTTTACTGTGTAAGGAATCCAATACAATATCAAGAGTCTCGGGCCCTCTAAAGGCAGGGTTTCCACTCTTGCAACACACCTGACGGAGATTAGTAGTTTCTGCCTGAGGAGTCGGCCAGGAGCCTGTCTAATCTTCTTTCGAGAAGACATAAGAATAAAAGCCCTGCTTTTCTGTGCAGAAATAGTGAACTCCACTGTTGGATTCTTCCATCTGTGACCGTATTGTACTTAACACCGGTCTCATTTTCTGCCTACATCTGCTAGTGGTACGCCTTATGTCTAGGGGTGTCTTTGGCTTGTTGTCACTATGATATGTCGGGGTCATCTTGTTGTGTTCGACTTGCTTGCGTCTTGTTCTCGGTCGGGTTACTAGTTTCTACGTGAGCAGTCGTCCAGGAGCCTGTCTAATCTTCTTTCGAGAAGACATAAGACTAAACGCCCTGCTTTCCTGTGCAGAAATAGTAACCCCAACACCATGGTTTCTTCCCTATGTGTTCTTACTGTGCAACCCCAGTATGTATTAATGTTTGTATTGTGCTTCTTATGCCTAGTGTCATATTTTATTGCTATTACTCGTTGTGTGTCGTCAGTCTTCTTGTGATGAACCTCATGGTTGCATCTTGTTGGTTATCGATTGGCGACGTAGAGTCAAGTGTTTTGTTACTTCCACACGCGCACACACCTTAAAGAAAAAGAAAAAAAATTGCCCCCATTCTCAGAGCTGTTGTCGTAACGAGGCGGTTCATTACAGAAACCATTTAGAGTGGAAGGCAAGTTATGGTTACAATTGAATAAGGAAAGGATATAGAGTCCTAGTAAGAAGATCAATGATATGTGGTATGGTCCTTTTGAGGTTTTGGAAAAGTTAGGAGATAATGCCTACAGACTCAATAAACCCTCATACATGGACATTTACTTAGTAGTGACAGTGGAGAATCTCAAACTCTATGAGCCTTCCATTATGGATCAAGAGGAAGAAAAATTCCTACCTTCCATAGAGGACATAGCACTAGATTCTCATGAAGACTTAATAAAGGACACATTTTTACAGAAGTTGTCTATAACTATAATTCAAGGGAAACATGACCTTTAGCAGATTTGTTTGAAAGGAAAACTTCTATACAAAGAAAAGTGGTAGTCTGAGGAGAAGGTAGAGGAAAAATTTCTTCATCTCATTTAGTAAATATTTTGGGGACCAAAATCCTCTATGAATGGGGAGGTATGATCCATATTATATCATTATGTTATTTGTCATCTATTTCAGTTCTTTCAAAGTGGAAAAAATTGAAGGAATCATCTTGTAGGGTCATTTTAGTGGCAGGTCCCAGTTTGGAAAATTGGGGTTCAGAACCTTTCAGAGCCATTTTGAGGAATTAAAAAAACAATTGTGGTTTTGGTGTCCAAAATTTGTTCCCACCCACCTGCAAATTTTCTACACTTCGAATACATTTCTAACAATTCAGATTGTGCATCAATCGAAGTTCATATGAAAAAGTTATGCCTCCCACAAGTTGACCTAGAAGGTTTACCGCCATGGTACAAGAGGATTCCATGTAATCCCCCATTAATCATGCATATGGGGCTATCCACATGATGGATTTCAATAATATTCTATAAGGTTGAAAACCCTACCACAATTGAGGGTTGAGAAAGTAAAAATCTTATCCCTAGATGGATATCGAGATCATAGATGATTTTAGGGGATAAATTTCACTAATGTGCTAATTTTTCATGGATTTTCCCTAAACAAGACTCACCAACTTCCATATTTTCTAAAAATGATTCTCCCAAATTTCATAGAATAAATTTATTTTACCTTAAAAATAGCCAAACATTTATAGAAAATATATAAAATCCTTAGAAATTTAAATATTTAAAAAAAACTATCGCCAAACATTTTACATTTTTCATATTAAGGACTATTAATATTAGCCCATTTTCATACATTTTAATATAAATTTCCATCCTTAAACGTATCCCTAATCGAGATATGTTAAATATGACTCCACTAGGAGGAGAAGGGGTTCCATTCTTCTGCATTGTATCTTGTTCCATGGCCGAGGAAAACATATTAGAGTGGTATTCTATGAGCATAACAGAGGAGGAGATATTTTGTGGCATCCATACAGGCCACAAGCCAAAGACAACTCCACAAAGAGTGCCTCTTTCTTTGTACTTTCATCATTTCTATAACAGAGAAAAGAGAGCATAGTAGCCTCACCTTCTAGCTATTTTTTCTCCCATATTGGGTTTCAGAGGTCATATCTTGTGTTTATTTTTGGATGGTGTGATTTTATTTTATTGTTCTATAGTTTCCTCATTTTATATATTTCATGCATAAGAATAAAATCAATAACTAAATATTCTAGATATCTAAAGGAAAAATAACCTTAATAGTAAATATTTCAGTACTTTATTAGATTTGTTGTGACAAACTATTCCAATGGAATATCCATGACAATTTATAGATCATAAATAACAAACCCCTTGTTTCATTATCATCAAGCGATCGAGTTGGTATCATATGGGGATATCGAGATCCAATATGCATTATGATGTGTTGATCACAAAGCACCTTGCTTAATTTTTGTAACGGTGTCTTTAGACACAACCTTTTGTATTCAATTTTTTTATTACCTCTTCCATTATCTACAAAATTGTCTATTTGCTTTATTCTAGGTTCAACTGCTTCCCAAATTATTCACCCCTTAGGTCTCCCAAACTTTGATTGTCCCAAATCTATTCCTGAATTTCCTCCTTGATATCTAGTAAGTATTTTGACCATATGTTTTTTCGTTTGATATCCAAATTGAAGAATTCAAATTGGGTTAGAAACTGTATATCAAGGGATATTTTAGATAGAAACAGGTTTTTAAAATATTCCCACATAGTCTCTCAAAACATGACTCTCCCAACTGGTTTTTTCAATAAATTTAGCAAACCATGATGCTACAAGATATGTCTCCAAATTATGATCTAGATATGCATGACTTTTTGTAGCAATACAGTTTTCAATATAAGGTATTCATATACCATATATTGCCTAGATTGAGTAAGATGACCTTGACAATACTTGGAGAAAAATGCAAAGACAATACCTAAGTCAAGAATACGATAGAAATGGAATCCTAACATAATCATCGTGGGATTCCAAAAAGTTCCCCATTACTTAAAATATGAAATGATTCTAGTTTTCAAAGATGATGTTGAGCAATAAGAATGTTGAATCCAACTATGTTTTTAGGAAATTTGTGAAAAAATGTTGCATAACATTAGAAGTTGGCTTAATCAAATGATGATTATCCTATCAATAGTGGATGGAAAATTAATGAAGGAGGGAGGAAGAGAAGGGGAAGATGAGAAAGAATAATTTCATAAGAGTGGAGGAAAGAGAGTAGAATATATGGAAAACAAAATCTCATCCAATATTTGTATTTTCATGCCCAACAACAAAATTGTAATTTGCAAATCTCACATACCAAAATCAAACGTGAAGGATTTGTCATCCCCTTGGCCCCTTCTCTTCATTCACCGATGCTTTCTTTCCTCCTACCAAGATTCCTGCAAAAGACACATTAGTACTATGGGCGGTTCTTACTGCACCACACAAAAAAATCTTTAGTAACTCAATCAATGTATCTAAGTAAATGAATACTATTCAAACCAATGTAAGAGTGAAAATGCACATATGAATTTCAAACCAATTAAAGAATGAAAAGGCATCTGTAGATTCCAAACCAATGCAAGAATGAGAATGCATCTTTGGTAACTCCCCGACAATGGCGCAAAAAATGATGGTCTTTTTAATTACCTTTCTCATTTCTCATAAAGACAATTAGAAAGACTATGCATTTAATTATCAATATGAGATTCATATGGAACTTATGAGTTACCATGCAATGTATATACAAGCTACAATCTATGCTTCCACTGGTTTTCTATGTAGTCATAATATCCACAAATAATTTTTCTAGGAGAGTATAGACAATTCACAATTGGAAAGGTTCTAAAAACTACAGGAAATACAATCCACACTTGTTGAAAGGAAAGAAAATTAATCTAATTCAACTAGCTCGGAAGCACTTAGTGTTGTAACTAAAATTGAATATCCACAAATATTGAAAGGAAAGTAAAATAAGCTAATTCAACTGGTGTGGAAACACTTAGTGCTCTAACCCTAGTTAAATATAATTGAAAATTCTCTAAGAGTCGAGAAATATAATTTATTTCATCATAAATTGGACTTGTGATCTAAGATTCTTCCCCGTAGGATGGATAATGAACTCTCTTTTATATGTAAATTTATTTGAAACAAATAATAAATGATATCCACAAGTTTCTCATGTGCTTTTCTAACAATATGCTAATAAATACATAATTCCAAGATCCTTCCTAATAACTTGTCTAAGAATTCCAAGGTTATTGCTAAATCCTCTTGAATTTAGGATTCCTTTGAAGTAAAATTTGAATTTGGAGATGTAGGTTACAACAACTTGGTCAAAACACATCCCAAATAACTTTTAAAATGTTTGACTTCTTAGATCCATAATATATTTCATGGAGATCTTCAAATCTCGTGTGGAAAATCAAATATGCATCCATATCCACAAACAAACTGCTTCATTTGTCTTCAAGCTATTAAAATAATAATTTGAAATAACCGACAAATAAATTGTAGCTACCCATATTAAATCAAAAAATATGAAATTGTAGAAAAATGGATTTATGCACATGGAAAATCAGGGATGATTTTAAGGATGGAAATTTATTTCAAAAAGTAGAATCCTTGGTGAATCTTACTAATCCTTCATATGACAACTATAAAATGTTTGGCGATATTTTTGTAAAAATATCCAAATTTATAAGGATTTTATACAATTTGTATAAAATTTTGGCGATTTTTAAGGTAAAATAATTTTATCCTATAGAATTTGGGCAAATCATTTTTAGAATAACAAATCTTTTTTTGGGAAAACCATGTAAGATTAGCCCATGAAAGAAATTTATCCCCTAAAATCATCCCTGTGGAAAATCCATTATTCATAATTAAACCATATAACTTTTATTTTCCATGGTCGGTGGTGGTTGAAAATTGATTTCCATGTATCCATACTACTATATGTGGAGTAGCAACAATATTACAACAATTGTGTTTGTGTTGCAACAATTTTTTTGAGGTGTTAAAACAAATGTTGTGAGGTGTGGAAACAACTGTTGTAAGGTGTTGCAGCAAAGGTGCGTGAAGTTACGGTGTTGAAGCAATTAGTTGGGTGTTGCAACAACCTTGTGGGTGTTGCAACAATTGTTATGAGGTGTTGCAACAATTGTTTTACAATGGTCGTGTTGCAACAATTGTTATGAGGTGTTGCAACAATTGTTTTACAACAGTCGTGTTGCAACAATGGTGTTGCAACAATGTTGTAGCAGATAATAAAATGTATATTTCTCAAAAAGTATGATCTAGGTTGTTGAGATATTTTGAGGATAGGTTTATGTTGACATGATGATTCTTCATCTTAAAAATATTGAGTACCTACTTCAAATATTTTCTATTGTAGGAATAACAACAGTGATAATGGGTTATGCAACAATAAATATACTGACCATTTTAAAAGATAAATGAAAAATATGTTATTTCTCTAATATTTAACCATAATTCATATGAAACCCTAAGGATGTAATATTGCAGATATAAAAAAGTATGCAGAACAAAAATAGATAGCTAGAAATGGTAGATGAACAACAATATAACCATAACAACACCATAATAATACCAAAATGATACCAAAATAAAACCAAAAAGAGCACTTTGATTACTGAGAGCAATGTTCACTTGCCTCTTCGAGGGGGAAAACTCCAGTAGAGCAGAGCTCTATTACAATAATATCCAAGACAAAATTTCTCATACCCTTGACTCCTATTTATACTAAATATGTCTATCAAAAGAACCATCTAGAGGAAGATCCTTCTAGAAGAAGAAGCTTCTATTAGGTATTCTTACATTGGAATTATTCTTCCTTATTGCTAGGCCTTATTAATATTGACCTTTATTACATTAGAATATATTATTATACCTACGTGAGGGTTTAGGTCCCTAACATGTCTTCCCCCTTAAAAAAATCCTTTTCCTCAAGGCTTGAGATGTGGAAATTGTTGCATAATGGCAGTTGGTTCCAAAGTGGCATATGTTGGAGTTGTATCTTTCCACTGGACTAACACTTCCTTGATGGTTCTCTCATGCATATGACACTCACGCTAGTCCAAAATGGGTTGTGGATGTAGCCAAATAGAACCTTCTTCGTCCAACTCGGGAAGGTTGGTTCGAGATTCCCACTTAGTTTCAATCACCTTCTTTAAGAAGGAAACATGAAAAATAGGATGGCTCTTAGAATGACTGGGAAAAGATAACTAATAAGCCACCTGTCCCACATGATTTAGAATGGTATAAGGACCATAAAATTTGGGCGCCAATTTCTGACAATGGTCAGCCTTAAGGTAATTTTTCTTTTAAGGTTTTTGTCGAAGAAACACCTGATCCCCTTCTGCAAATTGACGTTCAAAGTAACCTTGATATGCTTGTTGCTTCATGTGATTCTGGGCCATAACCAAATTCTTTTTTAGAGTATGAAGAATAGACTCTTGAACTGTAAGCATTTGGTCAACCTCTTGGACCTTCAAGACACCTGGAAAATATGAGAGAACTGAAGGTGTATTTTTTCCATAGACTGCTTCAAAAGGAGTCATGCAGGAAGTTGTATGGTACAAAGTGTTGTACCACCATTCAACTAGTTGTAACCATTGAGTCCACTTATTTTTCCTTTCTGAGGAAAACACCTCAAATATGTTTCCAAACATTTGTTGACAGCTTCATTTTGACCATCAGTATGGGGATGATAAGCTATGTTGAGATTAAATTAGGTGCCTTGTAGCTTGAATAGATCTTGCAAAAATTGTTGGTGAAAGTTGGGTTGTGATCAGAAACAATAGAATGTGGCATGCCATGAAGCTTGAAGACATGATCCATGAAAATTTGAGCCACAGTGGATGTTGTAAATGGGTGTTGGAGAGAATATAAATTAGCATACTTGGAAAGATGATCAACTACCACCATGATGATTGATTTATTTCCCGATTTAGGTAATCCTACAAAACAATCCATAGAGATGTCCCTCCAAATAGTAGGTGGAATCAGAAGGGGTTGTAGTGTTCCAGGAGATTTGATTGTTTCTCCCTTGTTGTTTTGAAACACATCACATTCAGTCACAAAATTACAAACATCTTGTTTCATACCATCCCAGAAAAAAGAACATTTGACCCTGTCATAGGTTTTGATAAAACCAGAGTGCCCAGCTGTGGATGTAGCATGAAGCTCAGAAAGTACCATGGATTTAAATTTCAAATATTTACTTAAATACAAATGAAATTTGTATCGAAGCTCATCATGGAGCCAACAGTACCTTGGGGAAACTGGATAATTGGACTACAATGGTTGTATCAGATGCAAACTTTTGGGATCGTGTAGCCATTCCTAGTGAATAGCTTGGAGCCAATCTAGTACAATAAAGGAGAGATAAAAAAGGGACCCTTAATCTTCATATTTTAGGGAAAGTGCATCCACCACCACATTGTCTTTTCCTTTCTTGTAAATGAAATCATAATCATATCCAAAGATCTTATTCACCCATATTTGTTTCTCTAGGGAGGAAATGCGTTGTTCCAGAAAATACTTGAGGATTTGATGATCTGTCTTAATTTGGAAGTGTTGCCCCAATAGATAAAGGCGTCAAATATCAACGACATGTAGAATAGCAAACATTTCCTTTTCATATATTGATTTTCACAATTTTTTCTTAAACAATTGTTTTCTAGTAAAGTCCAAAGGCCAACCCTCTTGCATAAGGACAAAGCCAATTCCTTTCCCTAAAGCATCACATTCTAGGAAAAATGTCTTTGTGAAATCAGGAAGGGCCAGGACTATAGTGGTGCACATGGCCATCTTCAAGGTTTGAAAATCCTGAGCAACAATTGGAGTCCAAGTGAAAGAATTATTTTTAAGGAGTGCAGTGAGAGGTTCCACAATCCTTCCATAATTCTTAACAAACTTGTGATAGTAACCTTTTAATCCCATAAATCCATGCAAGATTTTGAGATTCTTTGGGTGAGGCTTGTCTTGCATAACTTCAATATTAATTGGATCCACCCTGATGTCGAACTTGCCAACAAGATGACCCAAGTACTTGACTTTTGAGGCATTCAAATCACATTTAGATTGTTTCAGGAAAAGTTGGTGTTGAGAGAGTAGATGGAGAACTTGATCCACATGAGAAAGATGGTGTGTCCAGGTTTTTCTATAGATGAGGATATCATCAAATAAAACTAATACAAAATGATGAAGAAAAGAATGGAATACATGATTCATGAGGATTTGGAAAGTGGAGGAAGCATTACACAAGCCAAAGGGCATGACCAAAAAATCATAGTGACCCTCATGATTTCTAAAGGTAGTCTTAGGATTGTATGCCTCTTTCATACGGATTTGGTGGTAGCCAGAACAAAGATCAATTTTAGTAAAGAACTGGGCACCACTCAATTCATCCAAGAAGTCATCAATGACAGGAATGGGAAATTTGTCTTTAATGGTGAGTTTGTTAAGGGCGCGAAAGTCAGGACACATGCGCCAATAACCTTATTTCTTAAGGAAAATGACCACAAAAGAATAGTAGGGGCTTGTACTAGGGTGCATAACACCTGCATTGAGTAGTTCTTGAACCATTTTCTCAATTTCATTTTTTTGTGAAAAGGGGTGACGATAGGGACGAATATTGGGAGGAAGGTTTTCTGGGACAAAGGGAATGGAATGATCATGAAAACCATGGGAAGGAGGGAGTCCCTAGGGAGTGGAAAAAAAACTTGATGTTTAGAGAGGATGGATTGGAGGTCCTATGGCACAAAGGGTGTCTCAATTGCTTGTATTCCATGGAGTTGGGAAATAATGCCAGAATGACCATTTTTGAGCAGATTTTCCATGCGATGGGAACTAATGATATTTGTGGAACTAACAGTGATTCCTTCGACTTATATTTTTGTCCCTCCTAGTCGAATTTCATGTTTAATTACTTAAAATCCATGAGAATGGGAACCAAATTCCTTATCCATTCTACACCCAACACAATGTCACAACTGCCCATGTCGATAAAAAATATATGAGATTTTAGGTAGTAGTCACCAATTTAGAGATGCACATTTTCACAATTCCCTACACATTTCATGGACCAACCATTGAATTCATGATTTTGAAATTATTGACTTCATGGATATATCAATTAGTTTCTTAGGAAATGCAGCGATGAATAAAATTATGGGTACTTCCACTATCAACAAGAATGATGACCTTCCTATGCTTGATGTAACCAATTATCTTGAGGGTTTTGGGAGCAAAGAATATAGTGAGATCATTTAGGGAAATGACTGGTTCTACTTCGGTAGGGTCTGAGGGAGAGGTTATGTTAGTGGTTTCAGGTGACATGGACATAAAGGGAGCCTCAACATCCTCTTTCGAAACATCCTTTGAGATGGCCATAAAAATATTTTTTTCCTTACACTTTTGTCCCAGAATATCTTTTTCATCACAATTATAACAAAGTTCTGTAAGTTGGCATTCAATCATTTCGGCCTTGGTCAATTTTTCAATCTTTAGTGGAGTAGGAGGAGTGGGATTTATTGGTTTAGTGCGAGAAATAAATGAGGGTTTCCGTTTTTGAAAAGACAACCCATTGTGCTTCCTTAGCTATTTTAGTAGCATCTAGAGAACTCTGAGGCCAAGCCATGAGGACATGGGCATGAATCTCATCCTTGAGGCCACTAATAAAACATTCACAGTAAAAAGAATCAGACATTCCCTCTGTATGAAAATTCAATCGCTCAAAAGAAACTATAAAATATTCCACTGTGCCAGATTGTTTCAACTTTGTCAAACAACCTAAATGGCTAGTGTCAGTGTCAAAGCATTCATAAAACTCTGCCATAAAGTGTGTCCAAGAAACATACCCTTGGTAGGCATTTTTTCTCCATTTCCACCATTGCCAACATTCTTGATCCAGATGGATAACACCATACCAGAGTTTGGTCAACTCATCTGTAATGTTGTACAAAGAGAAATAATGTTCCATTTGATTTACCCTATTAGTGGAATCTTAGCGATCAAATTTGGTCACATCCACACGTGAAAGGCGTAGGTCATGATGAAAGTGATGGGGCTGAAAATTATGGGAATGAGAGGAAGTTTCAACTTCAGTATGCAATGTTGGGTCAAATAAGGGAGGATTTGCAGGGATATGCATCTTTTTTCATATCATCGTAGTGACAGATTCAAGATGGGTAGTAATTTATTGTTTGAGGTCTTGTTTGAGTTCCTCAATTGAGGTGGTGATGGAGGAATGAATGTATTTATTGATGGTGTCAATATTGGCATTGAGTTGTCTCACAACTTGTTGGGTCTCTGTGAAATGAGAGTGAAAGGTATTGAAGAGAGCTTCCAAGTCTTGGCTATGGGTATGGGCATGATGAAAAGGGAACTGAAAAGTGGCGGGTGGGGTCAAACAATTTGCTGAAAAATGATAGGTATGAATGCGATAAGGGAAAAGAGAGAAATTATATGGAATAGGTCTCAAATAATGGTGCCAACAGGAACACTTGCGGAGTTATACTCTGATATGAAGAATACTACAGTTATGAAATGCCCAAATGCTTAATCAGGAAGAAATTAGTAGTAATTTGGCAGCTCAAATGTAGGAAACACAGTTGTGTGGCAATAGATCTTGTCTGTTCTATTTTTTGTTTCCATCCCCAAAGGTTAGGTATTCAAGGGTTCTAGAAACAAGGGTTTTCCATGTGTTATAGCTCCCTAATATACATGTTGGGTCCAACAATAGTACTCAACCCAATATTTTAGGGAAACAACTAAGGAGGCTAGACTGTGCCCTTAGTCGTATTACCCGGCTACCCAGCTAATAGATTGTATATTTCTGAGTGTTGTTCTTGGTGGAACTATAGAATTCAGGTGACCGATCGATTTATCTATGGAGGGATTCAGAAAATCTAGGTCGATCTATATACAGGTGTTTTCTAATGCTCTACCACTCAAAGGGGTACCAACAAGGGTTACAAGTGTGGCCAATAGATGTGCACTTAAGTACCACTTGTATTTACTACATGTATGAATCCTCGAATGCAGGTTTATGTGTGTAATGACAGATATATGTAGATTAAAGATGTCAGAATACATCTCTACCTTGAAAAAAATTAACCCACAATTTTTTGCCGAGGAAGGTGCTTTGATACCACTTGTAATATTCCATATATACAAATTATGCATAATAGAAATAAATAGATAGAAATGGAAGATGAACAACACCAAAATAATACCAAAATCATACTAGAATAACACCAAAAAGAGAAATTTGATTACTGAGAGCAATGTTCACTTGCCTCTTTGAGGGGGAACTTCCAGTAGAGGAGAGCTCTATTACAATAATATCTAAGAAAAATGTTCCCATACCCTCAAATCCTATTTATACTAAATATGTCATTCAAAAGGACTATCTAGAGGAATATCCTTCTAGAAGAGGAAGCTTCTATTAGGTCCTCTTACATTGGACTTACTATTTTGTATTGTTTGGCCTTATTAATATTTACATTTATTACATCAGAATGTATTATTCTACCTACGTGAGGGGTTAGGTCCCTAACAAAGGAAATGCAATGGAAAACACTTTGGGCCTAAATATTGAACATAAACATTAAAACGGGATAATACATGGCCATATGCAGGTGAACAAGGATTAGGAATAGGGAAAAGAATATGTAAAAATATGACATCTATGCATCACGTCAATCAGGACCCTAACACAAACATGTGCATGATAATAACGTGATTGTGATCCATAATGCACATGTGTTCCCAATATAATGGTTATACCCTATACACTACCAAAATTTTCAATTCAATACTTAAAAACTTTAACCACATCATCCATAACCCTATAAACCTTAATCCTTGGTCTCTAACACCAAAACAACATCACCACACGAGGCCTTTGTGGGAAATTTCCCACATTGGATTATAAATATGGGAACCATTACTAGGATTTTCACACTAGGAATTGGTATCATCATCTTTAGCATGACCATAGGATTAGAACAATAATATTTGGCCTCTGGTTAAGAATATTGGTAGAATTACTAGGTACTACAAATTAAGAGTGGGCACAAGAGGAAAACAAAGGCCTTAGGCCCTAAAAAATAAATCAATATCAATGGCCATGAAAAAGACCTCAAACCAATGTATATATCCTCTTTAAGGTAACTATGGAAACTAAGTGGTATATGAGTTCCATTTGTAGGTTTTGTGCACATACTTGGCAGTTTTAAGGTCTTGACCATGGTCAAGTAAATAACAGATCGCCTATTTGAATCTTCTTAGGGTTGATCTTCACGGTGTAGTTTTCAAACAAGCACACAAGCCTTGTGTAGGATATCTTTTTCCTTTGTGTGGTATCTTTATCACAATTAGTATGTTTTTCACAGTAACAATGGGTCTTCAGGCCTATACCATGGCAAAGGGATGAAAATAATGACCTTCGGCCTAAGTGGAAGCTTATCAAGATCAAGTACCATGACCTAAGCCTATAAAAAGGACATAGATCCTTTGTAAGGGATTTTTGGGCTCTAGTTATCATATGGACACCATTAAGAGGATTTTCACACCACATGTGGGAGTGAAGGTATATTCCATTGCTAACAAAGGATAACAAGGTCCTTAAGCCATAAACAAAAAATTATCATGCTATATTCTTTGCATGGATATCCCTACATGTTATTCACCTACATTAACGGGGCCATATGAGGGCTACTAGGAACCCCCTATCATAGGTTCAAGGGAGGGGGCCCTAGACCAAAATATTTTGGGGTTCTTTTGGTCCACTTTTTGGCCTGATTTGGGTTTTCTTCATATAATGTTTTTTTGGTCCTTGTAATCTAATTTTGGATAAGGAATTATGGTTCTAATATAATCCAGTTTAATGGATTAGGGTTTTGGATGCTACGAAATCCTTATATATTGTATTGTGAATGGTTAAGTTAATATAGGGAAGAAGATAAAGGTGCAACTCTAAGGCTTGTTTTTTTCTCCACTTAATGGTTTCCATGGTAAATATATAGTGTGTGTGTGTGTGCGAAATTGTTGTTCTTTCTATTTTTATTAAGAATATGTATGCATTGTTTCATTTCAAAGGTTTAAAAATTGTATAACAAATCCTTTAGATAGGAATATGGGTAACTTTAGTATGTTTTGAACAATTAGAATGGGTCCCATTACTTCTACCATGGCCAAGGGATGAACAAAAGGGATTTAGGACATAAAAAAAATTCTTCTTGGGGTATTAACCCTGGTAAGGGAAGGAACATAAGGTGCTTTTTCCCTTTTTGAATCTTCTCTAGATTAAGCTTCATGATGGGCCTTTAAACAACCACATAAGATCTGTGCAAGGGATATTTTGTCTACGTGGAGCATATTTTGTGCCATTAGTATAATTTTCACAATACGAATAGGGCTTGGGGCTGATATCATGGACAGGGAAGGAAAAAAAGGACCTTTTGTATAAAAGGAATGTTCTTGATATCAAGGTCCATGAACTAGGCCTCAAACAACAACATATAAAGGGATATTTGGCCTCCAACACCATTAGGATGTTTTTTTAATCACATATGAGATTTAAGGCCTATACCATGGTTGTGGGAGGAAAACAAGGTCCTTATGCCCTAATCATCTGTTAATGTCCATGAAAAAGACCTACAACTAGGAATATAGGGGATATTTAATATTTTTTGAATAATAAAAATGGGTCTCAAAACCTCTACCATGGATAGGGGAGGAAAATAAGGGTCTTATGTACTAAACAAACCTTATCAACAAGGCCTTAAACCACCACACAGATATTCTTTACCAAATATATGGACTCTGGGTTGGATATTGGCACTATTTGCAAGTGTTTTTACCACATATGAAACTTGGAGCCTTTCCCATGGTTAGGGAAACAACATAAGGAGATTATACCCTATTTGATTCTTCTCAATATTGATCTTTGTGATGTATCCCTTGAACAACCACAAAAGACTTGTGTATGTAATTTTTGGCCTTTAAGGGGTATCTTTAGTGTCGTTAATACATTTTTCACATTAATAATGGCTATTGGGGCATGTACAATGACCAATGGAGGAAAAGGAATACGTTAGGCCCAAAACAAAGCTTATTGAGATCAAGGGTCATGAACTACACTTTGAACAAGCAGACATATCCTTTGTAAGGGAAATTTTACCTTCGAGAGGTATTTGGGCACCATTAGAAGTTTTTTCATAGCACATATGGGAGTCAATTCCTATTCCATAGTAAAGGTAGGAAAACAAGGGCCTAAGGCCGTAAACAATTCTTTATTTTTCTCAATGTCCATGAATGAAGATTCCAACTAGGAATATGTGCACCATTAGTATGTTTCACATAACAATAATTACTCTTAAGACATATAACATGGATGAGAAAGGAAAAGAAGGGCCTTAAGACCTAAAAAACCCTTTTCAACCTCAATGGCCATGAATAAGGCTATTAATAATCGTAAAGAGTCTCTAAGGGATCTATGGCCTCTAGGTGGGATATAGGAATGTAACAACCCTAGTTAAATAGTTGCTTAAAGTTTATGAAGTATAGTTTACTAAATAATTAACTGTCCTAATGTGTATTAGTTAAATGATGATTATTTATTAATAATATTATTTATTTATTTATTTATTGTTTAATATATGTTGATTAATTAATTAATTGATTAATTAACACATTTAATGTTTCGATAACAAATTAAAGGCTTAATAAATTTTAATTTATTATTATAAAACTTTATGTATGAAGGGAAAGGGCATTGAATGGAGGGATACGGTGTTGAATGGAGGGATAGGGTAATGAATGAAGGGATAAGGTATTAAATGGAGGGATAAAGTGCATGGCATTAAAGCAAGGTAGGAGGCAGTGAATGGGAGGAGGATATGAAGGGGCATAGGCCTTCGGGAGAGGAAGCATTATTTTGAGAGAAGGACTTTATTTTATAGTTTGGTCTGGAGTTTGGGTGGACTATTACAGGGGTGCACCAGGTTGCAAAGATTTTTGGGATCAGGGGCCAAGAATCCTCACGGAATCCTAGAGCTAGGGAGCCAGATAGGCTTGGACAGAGAAACAGTAAGGACAGACAAAGGTTGGAGAAATAGCACCAGACTAGCATCAGACAGAGGTATGTAATTTCATAAATTTGTTGTGTTATGTGGTTGTTAATTAAATTTACTTTCATGCTGTTCATAAATTTAATTTATGCTAAATAATCAATGATTATAAGTTAATGATGAAATTGTACTGGATACATTTTTCTTTATTCTTTATTTTAGCGTGTGTTTTATAAAGCTCTCTGGGGACAGAGACCTTACACATGGTATCAAAGCCTTAGTTTGAAATATGGGATCAAAGGCCCACCTACCCACCCATCCTCTTGACTTTGGAAGCTAAGCTATGTGCCCTGTAAACAACCCTAAAAACATTCAAGGACTCAAAGTAAGTTACCACAGTGTAGATTTGAGAATGATTTGGAAAATGTAATACCCGCAAATCACCTAGACGGGTTTAGGCCTTTGAAGAACTAAAATAGTATGTCATTAGAGGAAAACTTAGAATCAACTAAGAAATGTCAATAGGCCAAAGAACCCAGCTCCCCAAAGAACTTATTGTAATATTCCATAATCCATGCTCAACACGGTCAGTAGAACTCCCTACAAGGCAATGAAGGAGATGAATAAATTCAAGGAGAAAAAAATAAAATAAATAATTGAAATTCTTCCCTGGAGTAAGGAAATCCTAATATTATTTTCTAAATCAACCCAAGATTTACTAGTATATGACCGATGAGAGTGTTATGAGCTATGAGTTCATAAGCAAATGACCTGACCCCAAAAGAAAACTCCAATAGTCCATCACCTTGCAAATGGCCTTGGAGATGCTATGATTCTGTGGTATTTTATTATGCTCCAAAATGTAACACCACCAAATCGGCTGCTCCTCGAAGCGTAGTCAAACATTCCTTGACCCATGCTATCACTCTAGAGTTGATGCATTCATTAGGGCATATAACATTACATGACTGGAAATCTAACAAGTACATAACAAATCAACATTAAAATGAGGAAAAAATATACATTGCTATTAAAGTTTCTAGTGCTAGCCTCAAGGTGGATTTTGAGTGCCTTAAACACTTCTGTATCACTAGAGAGCACAAGGTATATGACAACTTCCTTTTTTTTCTATAGAGTATCAAAATTTTATTTACTCTCGGTACACTGTAAAGACTGGTAAAGGCTCCAAACTTAGAGAGCATACTCTAATTTTTCCACAGATACACTAACAAATATCTGAGCATTTATACATTGGTCCAACTTTATGTTATTTCAATGGGAGTTGGTTTTATCATATGGAAATACAATTAAGAACTAATATTGGCATCTAATAGTAATGTTCCTTGAAAATGTAATCCATTATCTTCTTTAAAATCAATGAAAAAAAAAGAAAAAAACCAAGCCACAGACCATGCATTGAGCCACGAGAAGGAGCCATAGGCACCAAAGGCCACAAACAACACATGCACGGAGTACCACAAGTCAAAAAACAAGTCACTGAAGACAAGCGCAAGCACCCGACATATGCATAAAATCCATTGTTCATTTGGTTACGTGTATTGCATTCAACTTACGAGGAAGTATGCACGGCTAGGAAATAGAAAAATAAAAAGAGTAAAGTTAGCACTCAAACCAATCTTCAAGCTCACGAGACCATGCCACATAACTCATCCTGCAGAACCTAGCCAGCACACAAGCACCAAACCACGCCACAAGGAGAAGGGGATAAATTCCCATGCACTATGTGTCAAAAGAACGAAGCCCTCGGACCAAAGCCCAAGCCAAGATCAAGGGAGGATCCCGCAAGGGACAAAATCATGCACCACGCATATAAAATTTTATGGGAGGAGCCCAAGTTAAAGCCCAACTGCCAACCAAAGCACCAGAGGGAATGCAAGGTCACAAGAGGGGCATCCGACCAAGTCTAGGAACTATTGCAACAAACGAGTCAAGCATGCGACCACAACACAGGTCACAAGAAAATGTCAACACTAGAGCCAAGAACAAGTGGGTAGTCTACACTCACTTCATCATACTCACAATAGTCCAACAGCTTTC
>JZKD02S2255705.1:82320-98972 GCA_000966675.3 Picea glauca | reverse complement strand
AAAAAAAAAAACTAGAAGTCCATCAAATACCTGTGCCTAAAAAAACAATTCAAAGCCCAGGAGCTTCACCAAACACCCAGTTGTTAAGTCACACCACAAATTAAAATCCACCAAGGAGACAACCCACAAGGAGTGTAAGTCTTTTGGACTACGTGCCAAAAGACTACAGAGAATACAGAGACTGCAGGAATGCATTTCCTTGCAAAATTTTTTAAATTATTCCAAACATCAAACCATTTCACAGAGAGGGAGAATCCCAAGGGGGCACCTTTGTTTACATAACTCATCCATGTGACCTGCAACCACACACACAACCAAAACAAAAATTAACGAGTCATCGTAACCAAGCACCTAGCCTGCAGGTCTAGCTAGAGATAAAAAAAAAAAATAGTAGGGTAGCCGAGGATCCCATGAGAGGGCACCACTATGACCAACTCCAAGCCATAAGGGAGGAGATTGCAACCATTACCATAGCTCCACCATAGTAGAAGAGAGAGAGAAGCCCAGGGTGCATTTTCATAGAGAGATAGGCAGTAGTGATGGAGCGTTAGGGTTGAGGATAGTTTAGGGTTTGTTTAGGTAGGCATGTAGGGTTGGGAATGAGCATGGTGAGGGAAGGGCACATGGATGTCATGCACCCATGATGCCCGACTTCAAATAAAAAAAAAAATTGTTTAATTTTTTTATTATTCCTTTTAAAATTTCTCTTATTTAATAATTTTTTTATTTTTTATTAATTTTTTTTTTAATTACATTTTTTTTTATATATAGATCGTATAAACATTTGTTAAAAAAAATGTTAATTATAATATATATATATATATATATATATATATATATATATAATAATAATAATAATAATAAGGTTATAAAAAATATATATATAAGTTTGGAGTCCATGGGTTTTGAACCCACGACCACCCACCAAGTCCAAGCCTTAAGAAATGACCAAACACCAACGTGCCACACATATCGATTTTACAAAATAAATTCATATGTAAATAAATTAATTATCAATAGTAACAATGTACTATCCCGAAGTATAATCTCCAATTATCCAAGTTAACCAAGCACTGAGTTCCATGCCCTCAACCATTGATCCAAGCTCCAAGTCCTTCCATTCCATTCCACCTGTCAAAGCCAACGCACCAAGCCCACAAGGGATCATTTTGTGCACAATGTATTAACATTATAAAATTTTAATGTTAATAATGGGTTTGAAACCTATTATTATTAATCAAATATATGTATCCCCTTGATTAATGAATGTAATAGTGTAACTTTATAATTTACAAGTTAAAAGTCCTTGTAGAGTAGCGGCAGTTTGATGCAGGTTATGGGAAATAGTCAGGGTAGAATATGGGTATAATAGAAAGCACCATATAAGGGATCTGATGCATTGTGGCGAGTATGGTACAATGCTAGTGTAAATACCAGGGAGAGGGTCAATATTTTTCTTAGTTGAAGACATCAATCTTAGATTCTTTAACCCTAACCTAGCCACCTCCCTTAAAGAGAGTAACTTTTGTTTACAGACAAATAAAAAAAAACTTACGCCTAACCCCGTTTTCTAGTTTAAGTTTCACAAATGTGAAATGTCCTTGAACTCACCCTGACAACTTTGGATGATGTAGGTTAAATTACACAGGATGGTTAGGACTCAAGGAAATCAAGGCAGAGAGGCATCGTCGTAGGGACTTCCAGCACTGCCACCATCATCACTTGAACTATCTCTCATACCACTCTCTTTGGAGGACATAAATGAGACTTTAAAGGGGCGTCAACCAATAGAGATCGAAGTGGAGCCCCCACCATATGGAACGGGTAATTCATAAGCGTCGAGGGATTCAGGGGGAGGACCTCCACCTAAAGACATCACTAGAGAACTACAGAAGATCAAACTTCCAGAGTTTGTCGGGGGTCATGCCAGTGAACATGTCGAGGCATGGTTGGAAGGCATGAAAATATGTTTTTCCTCAAGAGACTATGCATCCACTTCAAAGGTGAAGATAGTGATTTTTCAGCTAAGAGACAGTGCCTTGAACTGGTGGGGAAACCTGGAAAGGCAATTGCATATTACCCCAAACACCATATCTTGGGAACTTTTTGAGGAGAGGTTATGAAGGAAATATCTGCAATCTTACTATGAGGAACAACAGGTAGGAGTGTTTCATGCTCTAGTATAGGGAAACAAAACCATAGAAGAATATGAGAATAGGTTTATGGAATTGGTCAAATATGTTTCATATATGGATAATGACCAATGACAGGCAGAACACTTTGTCTATGGGTTAAACCCTAAGATAAGGGCTATGGTGTGGATGTGGAAACCGTCTTCAGTAGAAAAATTTGTGGAAAATGAGTGTTATGCAGAGGAACACATCAACTTAACTGGAGGTATGAGACTGACCTTTTCGCATCGTCCTGGATTCGTGGAGAAGGCCCCTAGGACATCTCCTAGGGGAGGGGGCTCAAGGACACCTCCATATGGTAATAGAGTTGCACCAAGGATAGTAGTTGCATGGATTTAAATAGCATCAAGGGTAGCATCTCGTTCATTAGCAGCAACGCAGGCAGGTTCACAACCATCTCAGGGAGAATTTATGAGAGGCAGGGGTTCTAGGGGAAGGAACTCATTTTAGAGATAGTCACAAAATAGTGCATAGGTTCAATCCCGTGTTACCTGTTGGGGATGCGGAGGACCCCATTACCAGCGTGACTACCAGAGTTACAACTAGGATTTATGCATAGAGAAGGAAAGGCCCCAATGGGAAGAGCAAGTGGCAGCCATGAAATCTACATAGCGGTTAATAGTCATCAGGCATAACATCAATCCATGGTGGTGGAGTCATCAGGTACGCTAAATAGTATCAATGTTAAGATTTTATTTGATTCTGGTGCTACATATAGTATCATTTCACC
Source organism: Picea glauca (assembly GCA_000966675.3). Classification (NCBI taxonomy): domain Eukaryota; kingdom Viridiplantae; phylum Streptophyta; class Pinopsida; order Pinales; family Pinaceae; genus Picea; species Picea glauca. Next base: position 96,050 of record JZKD02S2255705.1, on the reverse strand, counting down.
ATCTTCATTAGAAAAGAGTGGGTTGGAAGCTTACGAGCACAATGACTTTAAACAAGTTGATATGGCTTCGAGGGAAAAACAAGCGGTAGGACCTAGCATTGATAATTGTATAGTAGACATGGGAGTGTGTACTACCAGGTTGAAGGTATACGTCACTGCTCTTGGGACGTATGACCTAATCATTGGAATGTATTGGTTAGAAGCTCATCAAGCTTTGGTAGATTATTTCACAAAAGGGTGCTTTGTGTCGATGATGAAGGAATACCAATAGAGATATAGGTTGTACGAAGAAAGGTGTCATTATTCTTTATCTCAACTATGAAGGTTAAGTGATGCTCAAGGCAAGGGTGTCGACTATATGTAGTGGAAGTAGTGAATGAAATGAAGGGACCCTCCTTGGATCAGTACCCAGTATTGTCAGAATTTAAGGATGTTTTCTCGAACGAGTTACTAGGGTTACCTCCTGAGAGGGAGCTTGATCTTACTATTGAGATAAAACCTGGTGCATAACCAATTTCCAAGACTCTGTATCGGATGACAGCGTAGGAACTTTGTGAGCTGCAAATGAAGATAAAAAGAGTTACTGCACTTAGGGCTAATAAGGCCCAGAGTCTCACCTTGGGGCACACAAGTAATTTTTGTGAAGAAGAAGGATGGTTCCTTATGACTGTGTATAGATTACAGGGACTTGAACCATGCTACAGTGAAAAATAGGTACCCAATGTCATGAATAGATGAGCCTCATGAACAGAGTATTTCGGAAGTACTTAGACCGTTTTGTACAAGTCTTTCTAGATGACATCCTCATCTATTCCAAAAATGAAAGAGAGCATGAGGAACACTTACGAGTGGTGTTGTCTTGCCTTAGAGAGAACAAAATGTATGGGAAGTTGTCGAAGTGTTCCTTCTTCCAGAGAGATATCCACTATTTAGTTCATATCATTTTCGCTGAAGGAATCTTTGTGGACCCAGAAAAGGTAAAGGCCATTATGGAGTGGCCAGTGAAAAAAAAATTGCCATGAGGTGATGTTAGCGATATTTCTTGTAAGGGGGTTAGAATGTAAAAGAATGGGTTAAAACCTACTTGTCCTAAGTTTTGAATGTAAATGTGCCCATGGTAAACAGTGAACGGATCTAGATGGCGTGCATCCGCGCACCCAAATCAATGACACATATGCAATTCCGGACCCCCCCTGCCTTTCTACGTTTAAGCGGGGGGGTTCAGAATCGGGGGCCCACCTCTCTAATGGTCCAGATCGGCGCGCCCAGATCAACGACGATGAAGACAATTTCGGACCCCCCCTGCCTTTCTACCTTTAAGCGGAGGGGGGGGGTCTGGAATCAGGGGCGCATATTTCCAACAACTGAGATCTTAGCGCCCGGATCAACGGCGCTCGCACAATCCCCTCCTTCTCAGCTACGTTTTACTTAGCCTAATGTGGGCCCCCTTCCCATCATGTCAGCTTGTGGACCATCCTCCCTCTCGCCATCTGTCCTCTTCCTGGTCGTGAGATGAGGCTCTCTCCCTTTTACCCTTTCCTCATCATCCGACATCTGTCACTCTCCCCTTCTCTAGTTCACATGGTCCCTTTCCCATTTCACCATCCATCCACTACCTGCCATGTGTCCTGCTCCTTCCACGTATCTCCTTCTGCCACATGTCTCCCTCTCGCCACTTCTCTTACACCTCATCACTTCTCTTCGCCCCCCCGCTGTTTCGGCCCCATCACTCCGTTCTCGTGCCCCCACCTTCTGCACTGGCCTCCACACATATTCCTTAAACCATTCAGCTATTCCAGGTGGCAGCACGAGAGGCCCTCCATGTTGCAGAAGTGCTGAGTTGGCCGGGTTATCCTCGATCTCGGTGAAGCAATTATTGAAGCGGTTGGTGGTGGTTAGATATCGCCTCTGCCATAATGGGAAAGCACAACCATGAATTAAAGGCACGTCAATTCTCCATTGGAACTATCAAAGAATTAGATTGTGTCTGACTTAATTTGAACAACCCTTTAGAGGTTGACTGTCAGAAGCCATGCAGACGCAAAGCTTTCAATGCAATGTATTGGTTCCGATGCTGTTGTTGTTCTGAGTATATGTAGGCGTTTTCACCATTTTTGTATCTATCAATGGTAGAGCTAAGCTCCCGACTATAAATTTTTAGCAAACATTCTGGTTTCCTGGTTATGCCTCTGTGTCTGAGATTTCTTGGTTTATGACAAACAATTTTCTTTTTCCATCTATGTTCCATCTCATGCCAGGGAGTCCACAGTCGAAGGATTCGCGTGGATTGAACAATCTTGTTATGATAAAGGATTTGTTGTGACATTGTTGTGTTCTCTGGTCTTCTGTGTTTGAATGTAAAAGGATTTTGCATTTGGATGCTTTCTTCTCCAGTCTGTTATAAACTGGATGTTTTTGATAGACCTTCACACTCTTCTCATGAAAGTCTTCCCCCTACTCACCCTTTATTACAAATCACTGTTTGAAGTTTATCAAGACCTCATTCGTCCATGCATGCCTGGCCTAGTCTCTAAGTTGAGACGATATGGTTCTGAGTTTTTACCCATTCGATCACCCCTTTAAACAAATAGTGACATTAAACTGATGGGCGTCGGGCTCTGCTCCTGTAAGCAATCCAGGAGTGACTTCTGGCTCCAACATTTCTGGCGTCGTTGCCGGGGACGAAGTTGAATATTTTCCCCGGGATTGAACGACAAAGATCAGTTGATTATGAAGGTGCATCAGAAATCAGAACTTGAAGATTGCTACTATGCACCTGGCGACTCCATTGTGATGACTCCGCTGGGGAGAACTTTCTCTATCATTGTGGCTTCGAGAGGCAGACACACGAGGTTTAATCCACTTCTGCCTTTAGCTACACTAGATGCTGACTTGGAAGTGGTGCGTAGAAAGGGAAAGAGCTTTGCGAAAGAAGTTTCCATCACCGAAACAGGTAATGCGCCTTCCCCTTCCGTGAGAACTCCATTTTCTTATTCTCAGCTTCCTAGTCATCCTTCCTCTGAGGTTTCCCATTTTCTGAATTTCAGGAGTGTTCCTGCTGAGTTTTCTCCTCCTGATCTAGTATCAGAAGGAGAGATCCTTGTCGCTCCCCCCTCCCTGGAAGTTCTACCTCAACACAGATCTCAAACCTCTGAAGGTTTCACCACCCCTCCTCTTATTGATACTACTGCACGGAGAGAAGCATCTGCACATTCAGGTCCCTTAGCTCTCTCTCTGTTTTCTCCGTTGTCTCCTCCAAGAAGATATTTTCCGACTTCTCCCATCCATACTCCTTCTCCTCCAAGTTATCCTCTACCTAATACTCCTATGGTTGGTGCTAATCCCCCACTGAATAGGATGGATGTTATAGTCACTACTAGATGTGCTCCTTTAATCCTACCACATCCTATGAACCCTCTCCCTGGTGGAGATTATTTGAAATACATGCCCAAGTTCACTAGGGAAGGGGACATAACTGTTGAGGAGAACCTAGATGCCTTTTAAAGTTATGCAGACAACCTCAACATTGAAAATGAAGATGTCTGGATGAGAGTCTTTGTCCAGAGCCTGGATGGTGAGGTGAGGAAATGGTTTAGGGGACTGGCCCCTGGATCTATCGCTGGAATTGAGGCTCTGGATAATGCTTTCTTGAGACAATGGGGAGACAGGAAGGATTATATGTATTACATGATAGAGTTTGGGGCTCTGAAGAAAATGGATGGAGAGTTTGTCTCTGACTTCTCCAAAATATTTAATAAGATGTACAATAAGATCCCTGCAGAGATAAAGCCCTCAGAAGCCTCCACTCAAATTTCATATGCTGGTGCATTTAATCCTGATTTTTGCCGGCTATTAAGAAAAATAATAGCTACCTCTTTAGCTCAGATGCAAGATGTGGCTATAGAAGTGGAATCTAACATATTAGCAGCTAAAAGACTAAGGAACTAGGTCGATGCAGACAGAAGAAAGGAAAAATCGGAAGCCTCAACTTCAAGCCCATCACTGCCTCACCCTCAAGTAAATGAACTAGCCCAAGTGATGAGCTTCCTGAAAGAAGATATGGAGAGATTGAAAGTGGAAAGGAAGAAGGTGAACAGGGGCCCTCAGGGCGTTGAGAACAAAGGGGGTTTCCGAAGGCCAAATTATATTTCTCCCCCAACTATACACAAAGAGAAAGGAAGAGACAGGAATGACCAAAGAATTCAGGCTCCCTTTTAGAAAAATTTTGTTGTTGATGAAGAATAAGGAGAAACAGGCGAGCCTGAGCCTAAAATCCACTGCTTGGAGGTCACTCCTCCTTTCCCTCATCTCACTCAGACTTCTTATGAGGAGTCTCTCATGGATGGTCAGATGAATGAATTGAGCAAGGGAGACAAAGGCAGTGGTGGTCGAGGCAGGTACAACCTGAGGTCCAACAAGAAGGCAACAGTACCTGATGTTCCAGAGCAATCCTCTAGAGTAGAAAAGCCTGCTAATGAAGCAACAGACAATCATAGAGGTAAGAAGGTTTAACCCCTCTCTCCCATTGTCCAAAGTCATGTTCCTAAAATTAGAGAATTTCCAAAGATTACATCTTCCTTTAATTTCGAGCATGAGATCCAAAAGATCAGAATCCCTGTGCCCCTCACTGAGCTTATCAAACACGATGAATTCAAAAAGCGTTTCTATGACCTTTTGAAATCTGAAGCTTCAGGACCTACTACAGACTTCATAAACATCCAAGATGAAAGGATTTCATTTGTCCTAGGTCCCATGGTAGAAGACAAGGATGATTCATCCCCTCCCTTCTACACATCCCTGAACATACATGACAAAGTGCTACATAATTGCCTTATGGATTCATGGGCCTCTCACAACCTCATGCCCAAAACTGTTATGGAAGAGTTGGGACTAGAAGTTACCCGAGCCTATCATGACCTCTATTCTTTTGACTCTAGGAGGGTTCAGTGTTTGGGAGTCATTAAGGACCTGGTAGTCTCCTTGTTTCAGCTGCCCATGAAAAGTATGGTTATGGATATTGTAGTGGCGGACGTTCCCCCCAAGTTTGGCATGCTATTGTCAAGGTATTGGATTAAGAGACTTGGAGGAACATTACAAATGGACCTCACATATGCCACCATTCTAGTCTTTGGAGGGGAACATAGGAGACTGTACAGAGAATCCTAACTGGCCTACATAATCAGTGATGAAGACAACCCTACCAATCACCCCATCTATGCCTTGGACACTGATTTAGGCTCCAGTCTACTACAGCTCACCCACACTCCTGAGGCTCCTTTGCAGATTAGAAAGTAGCTCAGTCTTAATCAGGAGACCCCGCCTCCTACCACCTCTGTTTGGAAGATGTTCTTTGATGGAGCTTCGTTCAGTATAGGTGAAAGTGTCGGGGTACTATTAGTGTCCCCTTCTCAAGAGACCATATCTCTGTCATGCAAGCTGGAATTTGAAGTCACCAACAATGTGGCAGCGTATGAAGCTCTGGTTCTAGGATTGAGAGTTGCAAAAGAAATGGAAATAAGGGAGATAACTGTGTTTGGGGACGCAAAACTGATTGTCCAGCAGGTCAAAAATGTTTATCAGGACAAGCACCCTCGTCTCAAGAATTACAGGAATGAGGTATGGGATCTAATTGATAGCTTCTTCTTGGCTTTCAACATCTTTCATTCCAAGGGAAGAAAATTCTCCAACCGATTTTCTAGCTTTCTCAGCTAGTTTGTTCAAAGTTCCTGCGCTGCCCATTGTCAGATCTGATGTGGAAATAAGACACAAACCCTCTGTACCAGACAATTTCAAACATTGGAAGGTATTTGACGATGATCTGGAGATCGATAAATTCCTCCAATCCATTGATAACTTTTCTACGTCACACATAGATGAAGATCCTGACGAGGAAGGTGACCGTCACCCTGGAGTGTTTGTGAATAAAATCGCTGACCACCAAATTATACAGATACCAAGAAACCACATACTGAAAGGACTAATCCCATTAGAAAGGTTGTTTGATGGGAGTGATGTGGCAGTGAAGGGTATAATTTCAGGTGATGACACTGACAGAACTGAGTGCAACATAGGCACACCAGAGGAGCCCAAGTTTGTCTAGTTGTCAAGGAATTCGACCGAGAAGCAGAGGGTTGAATATACTGAGTTGCTGAGGAAATTTGTTGATGTGTTTGCATGGACCTACGATGACCTCAAGACGTATGACACATCAGTCATTGAGCACAAGATCCCACTAAGAGAATAGGATAAACCATTCAAGCAAAAGCTGAGGTATATAAATCCCATGCTGCTACCTATCATGGAGAGGGAAGTGAAGAAGTTGTTGGATGCCCAGATCATTGTCCCCTTGAGATATTCTGACTAGGTGGCCAATTTGGTCCCAGTAAGAAAGAAAAGCAGTGAAATTAGACTCTGTGTTGATTTCAGAAACTTGAACAGGAGCTCAAGGAAAGATAATTATCCCCTACCCAACATGGAGCACATATTGCAGAAGGTCACCGATGCATCCAGAATATCCATGATTGATCGTTTTTTGGGATACAATCAGATATAAGTCATGCCTGAGGACCGAGAAAAAATAGCCTTCACCACTCCTTGGGGCACATTCATGTATGCCAAAATGCCTTTCGGGCTGATGAATGCAGGTGCAACATTTCAGCAGGCCATGGACATAGCCTTCATCAAGGAGAAGGACCAGTTTGTGGTGATATATCTAGATGACATCACAGTCTTCTCCAAGACTGATAAGGAGCACTGCTGCCACTTAAAAAGATTTTTCCTAAAGTGTCATAGGTATGGCCTATCTTTAAACCCAAGAAGTCATTTTTTACTATGCAAGAGGGAAAACTATTAGGCCATATAGTATCAACAGAAGGGGTAAGGATTGATCCTGACAGGGTGGAAGCAATTCAGGCCCTGTCACTTCCCAGATCTAAGAAAGAGGTTCAGGCATTTTTGGGAAGAATTAATTTCCTGAGGAGGTTTGTTTCAAATTTTGCTGAATTGGTAAAACACATCACATCCATGGTCAGGAAGGGGAATGAAGTGAAATGGACTGCTCAACCCAGAGAATCTTTTGCCCAAATAAAGAAAGCATTGACTGAGGCACCTATGCTAATTAGTCCCGATTATTCTAAAGATTTCCTGATTTTCTCTTTTGCTTCCTGTGATACAATAGCAACAGTCTTACTGTAGAAAAATGATCAAGGGCAAGAACAACCTATTTCCTTCTTTAGTAAGGTGCTGAGAGACGCAGAACTTCGATATGAGATCATGGAGAAGCAGGCTTATGCCTTGGTGAAAGCTCTCAAAGCTTTCAGAGTCTATGTTTTGCATTCAAAGTTCATTGTGTATGTCCCTTCAACCTCAGTGAAGGACATTCTTATACAGACTGACATAGATGGGAGGAGAGGTAAATGGATCACCAAGATCCTGGAGTTTGATCTGGAGATTAAGCCCACCAAGTTGATAAAGGGTCAAGGTTTGGCCAAGCTGCTGGCTGAATCCAAGTGTAAGGCCTTGGGAATTAACTTCATCAATGAAAAAGATGAGACATCCGACAAGGATTCCCAGACCATCATACCATTAACAACATGCCCTTGGTACAAGGACATCTTGTACTTTCTGAAAGAATTGAATCCCCCTGATGGATTGGGAAAAAGTAATACAAGAGCTTTAAATCTCAAAGCAGTCAGATATTGTCTCGTTGACCAAGCCTTGTATTGGAAAGACCCCCAGGGGGTATTACTGAGATGTCTAGACCCACAGCAAGCCTGAAAGGTTATATTCGACTTCCATAGCGGTCTTTGTGGGGGTCATCATTTTTGGAAGACCACAACTCACAAGATCCTCCAAGTTGGGTATTACTGGCCCACCTTATTTCCTGATGTCTGCATGGAAATCAGAGCTTGCATTAAATGCCAGAAATTCTCAGGAAAGCAGCAGCTCAAATATCTGCCATTAAAGCCTGTGGTAGTTTCGACACCCTTTTAGCAGTGGGGATTGGACTTTATCGGAGAAATTCATCCTTCCTCAAGTGGCCAGCACAGATGGATTATGACTGCAATCGACTATTTCACCAAGTGGATAGAGGTTGTCCCTACCAGGATTACTTCTCACAAAGTGATCATCAGCCTCTTGGAAGACATCATAGTCAGATTTGGTTTCCCAAGAAGGATTGTCACTGACAATGCCTCCCCCTTCAGGTCTGAGCCTTTAGTCAAGTTTTGTGAACAATTCAAGATTTCGCTGATTCACTCCACCCCCTACTATCCTCAAGGAAACAGACAGGCAGAGTCCTCCAATAAAATCCTAACCAAGCTCATCAAGAAGGTGATGGAGGACAATAAGAGGGCCTGAGACTCAAAGATCAAATTTTCTTTTTGGGCTGATCAGGTGACAACCACGAAATCCCTGGGCCTCTCACCCTTCCAACTGGTTTATGGAATAGAGGTCGTTTTCCCCACTCAGCTCACCTTATCTATGGAAAATCTCCTCCAGGACTTTGAAGGAGAACCTAATCATGTGATCAGGAGGATTCACCAGATGGTGGAAGCGCAGGAGATCAGAGAACAAGTCTTGGTCAGAGCCTACAATCATCAGTAGAAGATCAAGTAGGCTTTTGACAGGAAGAACAGAAAGAAGGAATTCAAATCGGGTGATCTAGTGCTCAAGTGGGATGCATCCAGGCAGGAAAAGGGAAAACAAAGTAAATTTGATGCCCTCTGGTTCGGGCCTTTCAAGATCCTCGAAGTGTTTTCAAACAACACTTATAGGTTGCAGGATCTGGAAGGCAAAGAAGTTTTTAGCAGCCCAATTAATGGGAATTTCTTAAAAAAGTGTTTTCTGTGAGCTGCAGTCGACTCTTTTGTTTTGTTTTGTAAATATTGTTTCTGTTTTTATTTTTTGGACTAATAAATGACTCCATAGCCCAACAACAAAGGCACTGAATCTGCAAAAGAGTTTTTAGAGCATCACAGGGACGACTCTATCCCCCATGGAGCCAAATGTTAGCGATATTTCTTGTAAGGGGGTTAGAATGTAAAAGAATGGGTTAAAACCTAATTGTCCTAAGTTTTGAATGTAAATGTGCCTGTGGTAAACAGTGAATGGATCTGGACGGCGTGCATCCGCGCACCCAAATCAACGACACATATGAAATTCTGGACCCCCCTGCCTTTCTACCTTTAAGTAGGGGGGGGGGGGTCCCGAATTAGGGGCGCACCTCTCCAACGGTCCAGATCGGCGTGCTTGGATCAACGACGATGAAGATAATTCTGAACCCCCCCTGCCTTTATACCTTTAAACGGGGGGGGGGGGTCCCGAATCGGGGGCGCATATTTCCAACGGCTGAGATCTTAGTGCCCGGATCAACGACGCTCGCACAATATTGTCCTTCTCAGCTGCAAAGTACTTAGCCTAATGTGGGCCCCCTTCCCGTCATGTCAGCTTGTGGACCATCCTCCCTCTCTCCATCTGTCCTCTTCCTGATCGTGCGATGAGGCTCGCTCCCTTTTACCCTTTCCTCATCGTCCGACATTTGTCACTCTCCCCTTCTCTAGTTCACATGGTCCCTTTCCCATTTCACTATCCATCCACTGCCTGCCATGTGTCCTACTCCTTCCACGTATCACCTTCTGCCACATGTATCCCTCTCACCACTTCTCTTACACCTCATCGCTTCTCTCCGCCCCCCCGCTGTTTCGGCCCCATCACTCTGTTTCCGTGCCCCCACCTTCCGCACTGGCCTCCACACATATTCCTTAAACCATTCATCTATTCCAGGTGGCAGCGTGGGAGGCCCTCCACATTGTAGAAGTGTCGATTTGGCCAGGTTATCCTCGATCTCGGTGAAGCAGTTATTGAAGCGGTTGGTGGTGGTTAGATATTGCCTCCACCATAATGGGAAAGCATGGCCATGAATTAAAGGCACGTCAATTCACCGTTGGAACTATCAAAGAATTAGATTGTGTCTGACTTAAGTTGCACGACCCTTCAGAGGTTGACTGTCAGAAGCCATGCAGACGCAAAGCTTTCAATACAATGTCTTGGTTCCACTGTTGTTGTTGTTCTGAGTATATGTAGTCTTTTTCAGCATTTTTGTATCTATCGATGGTAGATATAAGCTCCCAAATGTAAAGTTTTAGAAAACATTCTGGTTTCCTAGTTATGCCTCTATGTCTGAGATTTCTTGGTTTATGACAAACAGTTTTCTTTTTCCATCTACGTTCCATCTCATGCCAAGGAGTCCACAGTCGAAGGATTCACGTGGATTGAACAATCTTGTTATGATAAAGGATTTGTTGTGACATTGTTGTGTTCTCTGGTCTTCTGTGTTTGAATGTAAAAGGATTTTGTGTTTGGATGCTTTCTTCTCCAGTCTGTTATAAACCAAATGTTTGTGATAGACCTTTGCACTCTTCTCATGAAAGTCTTCCCCCTACTCACCCTTATTACAACTCATTGTTTGAAGTTTATCAAGACCTCATTCGTCCATGCATGCCTGGCCTAGTCTTTGAGTTGAGACGATATGGTTCTGAGTTTTTCCCCATTCGATCACCCCTTTAAACAAATCATGACATTAAACTGATGGGCATCGGGCTCTGCTCCTGCAAGCAATCCAGGAGTGACTTCCATCTCCAACAGGTGAGAAGCTTCATAGGGCTAGAAAGTTATTATCGGATATTTGTGGAAGGATTTTCAAAAATAGCAAAACCCATAACCACTTTGCAGTGCAAGGGGGTTAGGTATGAATGGAGAAAAGAATGTGATAGTGCATTCATCGAGCTTAAGAGGTTACTAACTAGTGCGCCAATTCTACGAGTGTTGGATATGGAAAAGGACTTCACAATCTGCATGGATTCCTCGAAGCAAGGGTTGTGGGGCGTGCTAGTGTAGGATGGAGGAGTGATAGCTTCTGCGTCAAGGAAGTTGAAGAAACACAAAGAGATTTAAGCTACTGATGATTTAGAATTGGCAGTTGTAATGCTAGCTCTGAAACTTTGGAGGCACAAATCATCAAAATTTAAAACATCTCTTCACTCAAAGGGATATGAATGCTAGGCAAAGGCGATGGAGTGAGTTTATGAGTGAGTACGATTTTGGTATTTCATACATCAAGGAAAAGGAAAATGTAGTCGCATATGCCTTGAATAGGAGACCACATGTCTTCTCCTTGGTACCCTTAAAAGTCAATCTGAGGGAACGTGTGTTGACGCAAATCCAAGGAGACAGTTGGTATTTAAATGTTACTTCAAACCTCTAGAGTGGGAGGCAATTAGATCCAAAGTATGAAGGATATAGTCTGGAAGAAAATGGATTGTTAAGATATCGGGGAAGGATGTACATCCCTAAAAAAGGGGATATTCGAAGCATCATACTGAAGGAATCCCATAGAGCACTTTATTGTGCACATTCGGGTGTGAATAAGATGTATGCATACATGAGGAAGCTTTTCATATGGGTAGGCATGAAGCGCGATGTAGTCCATTTCATCACCAAATGCCTAGAGTGTCAACAAGTGAAAGTTGACCACCATCGCCCGACAGGCCTCCAAAAACCACATGATGTTCCTATGTCCAAGTGGGAAGTCATTTCTATGGATTTTTTTGAGGGGTTGCCTCTCACATCTCATAGACATAATGCTATTCTTGTGATAGTTAATAAGTTAACCAAGAGTGCTTATTCTGGTTAGAGACACTTACGATGTCACTAATGTGGCATGTGTGTTTGTAAGTGATGTTATTCGTTTGCATGGGATACCTAAGAAGATCATTTCAGATAGGGACTCCAGATTCACTTCTAGGTTTTGGATAAGTTTGCAATTAGCGTTGGGGACTTAGTTGAACTTAAGCACAACTTATCATCCTGAAACAGATGGGAAAACCGAGAGAGTAAATCAGTTCTGGATAATCAAACCCATTGGGAGAAGTACCTACCTTTGGTATAGTTTGCCTACAATAACAGTTTTCATAGATCCATCGGAATGCCACCCTATGAAGCTCTGTATGGAGGGCCATGAAGAACGTCATTGAGTTGGGATAGATTAGAAGACCGAGTAATATTTGGGCCATAATTGATTCAAGAGATGGAGGAACAGGTGATTCAGATTAGGTAGAGACTAAAGGAAGCACAGGATAGGCAGAAAAGTTATGCAGATGCACACAAGACTGACCGAAGTTATAAAGTGGGAGACCAGGTTTTCATTCATATCAGGCCTAATAAGAGTACCATACGATTCGGGAAGGGGACAAAGTTGTCACCTTGATTTATAGGATTGTTCAGAATCCAAGAGAAAATTGGACCCACTGCCTATCATCTTGTATTGCCACCCCACTTTCATAAAACTCATAATGTTTTTCATGTATATGTTCTACGTCATTATGTTGTTGATGAATCACATAAGCTAAATTGGAAGGAATTGTAGGTATTGGACGAGGGAACTTTCATGGTAGAACCATTATGCATATTGGACTGTAGAGTCTGACAGCTCAGGAACCGTCTGGTAGACCAAGTTAAGGTTCAATGGGACAAGTATAGTCCATGATCTGCTACTTGGGAAGACGCCGAGACACTATGACGAGACTATCCCTTACTTTTTTGACCACCTCGAGAATATGTTTCTCGAAGGTTGGGTGTATGTAACTCCACCTTTTGACTTAGACAACCAAGATTACCTAAGGCCTACACACTTTTATTTTCTATTCACAAGTGAAACTATTAAATGATACACTTGAACTTTTAAGACCTATAAATTTTATGAATGTTTAGATGTATTTGGATAATGATGGATATGATGCGATATATTGTGAGAATGTAAATTTTATGAATGTTTAAATATTATTGATGATGATGGATATGATGTGATCTACTTTGTGAATGTAAATTCTATGAATGTCTAATTGTTATTGATGATGATGGATATGATGTGACATATTGTGTGAATGAGAATCCTATGAAGGTTTAAATGCTATTAGAATGATGTTAGATATGATGCAATCTATTTTGTAAATGATAATTTTATGAATGGGTGTCAATTGGATTATGGAATATTATGAGATCTATTTCTAACTTGAAAAATTTGATGTTAAAGTTGTTGATACTCGAATACTGAATTGAAATTATAATTGTATGCAATTACATGATGATAATGCATATAAATGTATGAGTTTGTGTTTCAAACTAATCTACAGGTTATGGGCTATGAAATAGCCAAGAGATAATGATGATGAAAGTGTATGTCATGACCACTGGCCGAGAAACAATATGGTATGAATCTTTGTATGTGAAATTATATTGGTTTGGATGCATTGCTATGATATGTGGACCAATGTAGGATTTCAAGTGGTGAGACTGCCCAAAACTGAATAGACGATGACAAAACTCCTAGCAACACAGTGCTACTGTATATTTCATTGTAGGGTGTGGACCCTAGTCCTGTTAGGAGGAGTGGAGGCATTTCCCACCGTGTATCCTCCGAAACCTAAAGTCATGGGAGGATGATGTTAGCTCATGCTCCCCTAGACGTGTGATGATGACTGTCAGTTGCCTACTAGGGAAGCTTGGTCAAGATAGTGACACTTCTGCTTACGAGTTCTATTTGGAGTTAGGTCAATATAGTTGATTCTCAAGATAGTCTAGCAGAGGAAGGATAGGAATGGAAGATGGAAGTAAGTTAGGGAGGAAGGAAGAGTAGAAATAGTTGAGAGTGTATGGAGATTTTCCTTATGTTG
>JZKD02S2255705.1:65732-82223 GCA_000966675.3 Picea glauca | reverse complement strand
TATATATATATATATATATGAATATTCATAATTATGTAAATAAACTACAATTGTAATTAAAGGATTTCGCAAACTTTTGATTGATTTATTGTCTTTTATAAAATGAATAGTCTTGTTGAATGGATTGGATGCATATGGAAATTACTATAGAGATGATAGTTGTTGATATTAGTACATGAATGAGACTTGTATGTACTGGCTACACATGCATTTCTTGTACATGTACACTAGTATGTATGACTTTATTGGCTTACTTACTAATAAATGCCAGTTATTTGTAAAGAATGTGTGAACCATGTTTCTTTTCCCATGTATGATAAAATACTTTAACTTCGGGACGAAGTTCACTGAAGGGTGGGTGTATGTAACAACCCTAGTTAAATAGTTGCTTAAGGTTTATCAAGTATAGTTAACTAAATAATTAATTGTCCTAATGTGTATTAGTTAAATGATGATTATTTATTAATAATATTAATTAATTATTTATTGTTTAATATATGTTGATTAATTAACACATTTAATGTTTGGATAACAAATTAAAGGCTTAATAACTTTTAATTTATTATTAGAAAACTTTATGTATGAATGGAAAGGGCATTGAATGGAGGGATAAGGTATTGAATGGAGGGATAGGGTAATGAATGGAGGGATAAGGTATTAAATGGAGGGATAAGGTGGGTGGAATTAAAGGAAGGTAGGAGGCAATGAATGCGAGGAGGATATGAGGGGGCAGAGGCCTTCGGGAGAGGGATTATGAAATTTTGGGGAGAGGAAGCATTATTTTGAGAGAAGGACTGTATTTTCTGTTTGTCATTTTTTGGTTTGGTCTAGAGTTTTGGTGGACTATTACAGGGGTACACCAGGTTGCTGGGAGTTTTGGGTTCGGGGGCCAGGAATCCTCACGAAATCCTAGAGCTAGGGAGCTGGATAGGCTCTGTTCCTAGCTGGCAGGGAGGAAGGATTCAGCTTTGGGCAGATTTGGGCATAGCAGCAATGAGGACAGACGGAGGTTGGAGAAATAGCATCAGACTAGCATTAGACAGAGGTATCTAATTTCATGAATTTGTTGTGTTATGTGGTTGTTAATTAAATTTACTTTCATGATGTTCATGAATTTAATTTATGATGAATAATCAATGATTATAAGTTAATGATGAAATTGTACAACATACATTTTTCTTTATTCTTTATTTTAGTGTGTGTTTTATAAGGCTTTGTGGGGATAGAGACCTTACAAGGAACCATTCGTAGTTTTAACACACTACAATTGGGTCTTGGGGCTTCCAAGTTGGACCATGGAGCCATCATTAGGTTTTACATTCCATGCAATGTTCAGAGAGGCTTGAACATGGTTAGGGAAGGAACATGCAGTGCTAAGGCCCTGTTTGAATATTCTTATAATCAAGTTTCATGTAGTAGTCCTTGAACAACCACACAAGACCTATGTAGGAGACCTTTGGCCTTTGTGGGGGATATTTGGCACCATTAATATGATTTTCATAGTAGGAATGGGTCTCAATGATTTTACCATGGACATGGGAGGTTTTATCACTAAGAGTCACCCTTAGATTGCAAGAGGATAAGCCTAGTACCCATCATAATGTTTGGTGGATGTTGGTTTTATGAATGGAGGTCAAATGGATAAAAATCAGTACAAGAATGTTTTAAAACAAAAAATGGACAAGAAATTCATAGAGAAGTGAGTTCCTCATCAACTTTAATCAGTGGTTTAAGATCAAATGTGGACAGAAGGAATAATTAGTGATAAAGGTGGACAAGTCTTCCATGAGAATCCGACTTTCAAGCAACTTGGTGAAGAAAAACTCAGGCATAAGAGAACTCTTGAACATAAGTTTCAGATGTTGAAATATATCACAGCTATATAATAATCAAACCTCCATTACCATGCAACTGCAACAACTCAATTAGATCCTCCATGCCCGAGCATTTTATCATAAGGGGAAATCATATAACAAAGAAGCTAACTAAAATTGGTGACAACAATATTGTAATCAAACCTACATTACAGTAGAACCACAACCCTTGACTGGATCCTCCATGCTCGAGTGTTTCAACATAGTTTAAACAAAGAGATGAAAGAAGATGACTTATATTAATGCAAAAGTCTCAAATTTTATAAATAACCAGAGAACAATTCTGGCATAAAAAATTACATGGTAGGGAGCTCTTCTCAACCATTCGATGACCATAACAAAATCTTGAAGTGATCTATTTATACTCAAATCAGTCCACAACTACGAGGAGTGTGATTTGGCCATTCCATTCAAATCCTTTCATCTGTTCCTTTTTCTATCAGACTGTGCGTGTATCCTCCCGTTAGGCACAAACTCAGCTCAGCATGTGCCTGTAGGAAGAAACCTATATTGTCGTATACCTCAGGCTAGCATTTTTGTCTCCATGGCGAGATCCTCCATGCCTTCTATTTATGGAGTGAGTCGAGGTTTCAACCACCACTCCCTTTTTCATTAATTGATATCTCATTAGGATCAGGATGAGGCTTAATGCCTAGGGGGCTGCCACATGATGCTCTTGGATGGACACCATAAAATCACGTGATTTCAGGGCCATCAAAGGTGGTTTGGATCCATGCCACTTTTGATCCTGCAATCTACTACCTTCCACCATGTAGCTCTTCCATTATACCATGGTTTCAATTGCGGGACCACTCAAGAATTTTATCATTTGTGCATGTTGCATCCCCACATTGAAACATGGTCATTGATCTAGTCGCGTTCCATGATCTGGGCAGCCCTGCCAATTTAGCACTTCTACTAACGCTTATCTACCCACCAATTCTAGGATAGATTAAAACCACGCATAGAGATGGCTCTAATCTTGGCACTTGAACAAGAACATCTCATGGAGGATGATCTCGCACAACTGATGGGGCAACCTGATGTCACTATATCGACATGTCGCGGATGGAGGGGTGACATGTGTCACTCAAAAATAGGCTGAAGACATGTCCCAAAATGATTGAAATGAGTGCCATGTGTCAACACTATATGGATGCCAAGTGTCTTTGGTGCTTGGATCTCAGGGGTGAAGGTATGTATATCTTGTATAACTCCCAGAGTAATACAGGCCTTAAGTGACATGGAGGCCTGAAATGAATGTTGAATCTTGGAAACAAACTGTAACCATTGATATGAGGAGGAAACACATCATATATCTATGGACTTCGGGAGAAATTAATTACGAGGAAAACGAGAATGGGTAACCGGAAACTCTCGAAGGAAAAACTATCGAAGTCCCAAAGTAAATCATGATCATTTGATGGAGAAGGACATGTGGTGTTTGATCTGCAACTCCAGGGCTTCTTCCTTGCCACTAATCCTCGCACAATTTTGGCATGCCAAATACACATGAGCCATTGATCTAATCATGATCTACAATCTGGGAAAGCCCCACTTTAATTTCAACCCACCGCTCTTGGATGGACCCTACTTCCTGCTATGAATATCAATGGCTCACAAATAATTTAGGAGTTTAGTATTTTGTCCTTTTCAATGCACATCTCTTACAATCCTCTGAAGTGTCGAATTCCTAAAGTGTGAGATCTAGCATTGCATGGACTCTTGATTTGGATGACTGATATTTATTTTGGGAGTTTGGGCTTCAGGCCTTCGAGATTCCTTTACTCACTCAATTTCTGCTTTCTTTCTCCTAGAGTATGAGATCACCTGACATGTGTCCATTACTGAAATATGAATGACCATGATCGATGCAGGCTCACAATTAACATATATTTTAATTTCCTTTCTAATCCTCGCAATGTGAAGATGCTCGTTCATAGTAGGATCAATATGTGTCGTTGATATGTTGATCTAGTATGATCAATTATTGTGAGTGATTTCAGGCTCACAAATTGTGGAAACATTAATTTTCATCTCGATCTCCCGCAATGCCTCACCACCGTCAGTTTCTCTCCAATGAGATCTAATGTTTGTGACTTAATCCTGCTGATCTAACTGCTAAAAAATGAATTTGTTCGCTTCCCAATATTTCAAACCCAAAAAGTGTTGCTCTTGGATGTTTCCTATGCAGGCCATGGAATTTGACATCCTTCTTCCCTTGATAGCTATATGTGATAACATTTGGCTCCATAGGGGATGGAATGCTCCCTGCGAGATGCCAAGAATGCACAGTTCCAGTTCCTTAGCTGTGGGTTGTGGAGTCGATATCAAATACATCTTGTTGAGGACAATAGGATGATATGTACACTACCCTAATTACAAAAATAAAACAAACACATGTGCTCCAGGAGGAGCTTATTTATGTACAATCCTAGACTAACTGATTTTTTTACAATGTGCTAGGTGAAAGAAAAATTCCACCATAGCCACCTAGACTGTTTGGTAATATAATTCTTCTTTTTACTACAAATGATCCACAAAAGGTAAGGGAAGTATGAAAACATAATGAAAACATTTTTTTGAACACTGACAATACCCCCAAATGATGATAAGATGAATATTTTTCCAAGATCCAATGCTTTTGGAAAACTCAACTCCATAAATAACTCCAGAGGGTCATAAAATTTGTAATAAGGCACACTAAACTGGTAAGAAATTACCTCTTTTAATTCATTATTTCTCACATGTTTTTTGGTGTTCTCAAAGTGTACAGGTAGATAAAGGATTGATGCAGGTTGGCTAATCCCAAGTGATATTTTCTCATTTAGAAGTGTTGGATAGGAGGTAAGATGCACATTTATCTCTTCCTTTTCTCCTTCATGGCCCTCTGAATGATCAGATTCATAATCATCATATACAGGAACCATGGTACAAGGTTACAAAGAAGCCATGAAAAATATCTTCTCTTCGTCATCTTCACTGGGATATTCATCAAAAAATGGTTTTTGTTGGTCAATATTTGAAATTACTTCTTCATCATAAGCAAGGATGCCAAAAAAATATGTTTCAAGAACAGAAATATCCACTGCATTTTCTTCGTAAGAGAAACAAACAAAATCTTCCTTCAATTCCGAAAAGCTAGGAAAAGACAGAGAGAAATCTTCCCTAGTTCTTTTAACTAGCTTATCATCTATCTCATCTTAATATTCAGAAGAAATATCTACTGCAGAATACACTTGCTCTTCATCATCATAATATTCAAAAGAGAGATGTTGATCTTCATGAACATTTAAAACAATAGGTACATCTGATATGATGTTAGGCATTTTTTTGTTATTATTATCATCATGAATATCACTCAACACCTCATGATATTTATGGAAAATGATTTCCTCCACACTAAAGACTTCATCACACATCCAATTTTCATGACTAGAAGAATCTTTATGAAGCAAAGAAAACTCATCATAATAGTTTTCATAAATATACTCAGCTGAAAAATAATCTTTACAAAACGAATTGAAAGCTGCATGAAAACCTGTCAAAGAGATGATGCTTGCAATGGGAAGAGATCAACACCAATCAGGAGCAATCCCCTCCAATGAAAATAGGAAAAGATTAATCTGAACATCTTCATGCACGATATGAAATTGATGAATAAAATTATCAAAATCCAACAAATGTTCAACTGGTACCTCCCACTCATCTCCTTGAAATTTAGGAAGGCTACTTTCCCATTCATCTCTACTAGGCAGTGGATTAGGGAAACCAACTATTTTTGAAAAATCACAAAAGGAATACCTATGAGATAAAATCTTTTCCATTTCAAACCAGTGGATTTGCCATGGTGAAATATGAGCAGTTAGAATAATGTGTCAAGCTTAGTTCACCATCTAAAACTGGATCTCTGCAATGTCGTTCTTCCTAGGGAACTTTTCAATCTAGAACAACAACTAAAATCCTTCTTGAGAAAGATTTCCTTTCCTGATAATATTATTTGGGTAAACTTCAAGTGTTTTCCTTAGGTAGATGTGGATTAGACCTCGTGTGTCTGCCTTTGGGAGCCATAATTGAAATAGTGGAGTTGCAAGGTGCAAGTTGAAATCTTCAAAGTATTGATTTCTGATGCACCTTCATAATCATAATTTCTTTGTCATTCAATCCCAGGGAAATGTCTTCAATTCGTTCCCCGGAAATGGTGACAAGAATTTTATAACTAAGAGCCACCCTCAGATTGCGAGAGGATAAGCCTGGTACCCATCAGAATGTTTGGTGGATGTTTTTTTTATGAATGGAAGTCGAATGGACAAAACTCAATATAAGAATTTTTTTACACAAAAAATAGACAAGCAATGCATAGAGAAGTGAGGTACCCACATGTCCCCATTAACTTTAGTCAGTGGTTTAAGATTAAAGGTGAACAGAAGGAAGACTTAGTGAGAATGGTGGATAAGTATGCCACGAGCATCCGACTTTCAAGCAACTTGGTGAAGAAAAACTCAGGCACAAGAGCATTGTTGAACATAATTTTTAGATAATGAAATATATCATGACTACATAATAATAAAACCTCCATTACCATGCAACTGCAACAACTTGACTAGATCCTCCATGCCTGAGCATTTCAACATAAGGGAAAATCAGATAACAAAGAAGCTAACTAAAACTAGTCACGACAATACTGTAAGCAAACCTGCATTATACTAGAACCATAACCCTCAAGTGGATCCACCATGATCAAGTGTTTTAGCACAGTTTAAACAAAGAGATGAAAGAAGTTGACTTCTATTAATGTGAAAGTCTCAAATTTGATACATAACCGGAGAACAATTCTGGCATCAAAGATTTCACAATAGGGGGCTCTTCTCAACCATTCGATGAAAATAACAAAATCCTGAACTAATCTATTTATATTTAGATCAGTATGCAACTACCAGGAGTGTGATCTGGCCATTTTGTTCAAAGACTTTCGTCTGCACATTTTTTTGTCAGATTGTGCATGTATCCTCCCGTCAGGTGAAAACTCTGTTGGACAACTGAGAGGGGGTGGTGAATCAGTTTTTACCATGCTTAAACAATTGTGCTTCTTTTAAAATATTTACAAGGCACTCAATGATGATTACAATAATGTAGGGAAATAAACAATGGCACATTCAGCATCAGTCACATATATGAGAAACACAGACACAGATATTTCCCGAGGAAACCCATACAGGGTAAAAACCTCTTCTTCTTTATATGATAAGTATTATTTACATTCTTTACATTGTCATACATATGAGCACCAAATCATTGTGAGGCTACAACCTTTGTTTTACAAGCTGCAACTTGCTGAGAGCACCAACTCTCTGTTTTTCTCTAGCACCCACTAGAAGGAATCACCAACTCCCTGGTTTCTCTAGCACCGACTAGAAGGAAGCACCAACTCCCTGGTTTCTCTAGCACCAACTAGAAGGAAGCTACAACTCCTTGTGTTCAAGCACCCACTTGAACCTTTGAGGACACCAGTCCTCCCTAGCACCTCCCAACCACCCTGGTTTATGAATATGAAATACTGAAACCTATTACGGTGATATAGTGTTCAATAACAACTTACTAGTCTCATCAATGTTCTACAAGATTTTGCTACTCAGACATCCTCACTATCTTCCTGCATGCATCTGTTGCCCATTCTTTTCTTCTACCTTTTGTGCTCTGTGTTCCATTCTCATTCAATGCACCTTTTGTTTCCTATCGATTTTAGTTGTTGCACCACCTATTTACTTCCTCACACATGCATTACTTCACCTCAGCAACAACAACCACATCTCTTCTCTGTACCATGTACTTATAGCTTCTGTGCACATTGTGCATGAAATGTGCACAATGCCTCTGCATACTCACACCATGCCGATATCCTCCACCTCTTGAGTGCTCTGCC
Organism: Picea glauca; assembly: GCA_000966675.3. Classification (NCBI taxonomy): domain Eukaryota; kingdom Viridiplantae; phylum Streptophyta; class Pinopsida; order Pinales; family Pinaceae; genus Picea; species Picea glauca. The sequence goes on along the minus strand of JZKD02S2255705.1, from coordinate 74,426 downwards.
TGATCATCGCAAGTCTTCAGCTTCTCTGGTGGTTCCCACCATGTGTCCATCATCACTGGGTGTTCTACTGAGATTTCTCAGCCTCTCTGGTAGTTGAGACTCCTCGTCTTCTCTAGCATAGTCAAGCTTATGCCTTCTGTTTCATTTACATACTTCAATGCTAATCCACTTGTTAGTCCCTCTAAGAATCATCTTCATTCACTGGAAGAATCTTGGAGACACTTCAGCTTCTCTGGCGATCACACAGATATCTCTTCGAATCTTCTGGCAGAAGCCATCAATGGTTTCTAGAAGTTACACTGTGAAGAGAAAAATTAGCCCTACGATCATACTCAAATTCACCTACACCATTGGATTGGCTCCATGGGATCTTGCATTCATTTCGACATTTGTGTGACCATGTGTCTCGACACTCACAGTCGCGATCCCCAAAACTCCAAAAAGGAGATTGTCTGCACTAGCTCCTTCCCCCATATTCCATCGATGTGACCACAGGCTACATCCATTTCACCTTTTCAGTATTTTTGTGAACTTATGACCTTCATTGACCCTGATTGATGATGCAGGATCTCAATAAATGGATGGTCCAGATCTCATCGTGAATTCACATCTCGTTGTTCCTTAGATGGAGGTTCTCGTCACTCCAAGTCGTGATAGGAGAGACTCTAAGATGGAGCTTAGATCAACGGTACATAATATTGGTGTATTGATGGTATAGATCGTATATTGAATCAACAGCTCTGATCATATCGTTATTTCGACATTCATATTGCAAAGTGTTTCGACACTCCAACTTCCGGTATCTGAAACCCCAAAATGGGGTTGGATCAACAGTCCACATCAAACCTTGATCTAATGACTCAGATCATTTTTCAATTTCGGCATTCCCGTCGTATTGTTTCTTGACTCTCCAAATCACGATTTGTGAAACCCTGAAATGGAGTCTTTGACATGCTCTAATCTACTGCCACACATTCCTCTTGGATCAACGGTCAATATCTTGTTGTAATTTTTCATATCGCGATTTCGGCATTTCTGTGGTATTGTTTCTTAACTCTCCAAGTTGCGATTCATGAAACCCTGAAGTGATGTAAACCTTTTGACGTCACACATGGATTGACATGTGTTGAATAAATGCCACATGTCACTCTGATTTATGACTTACATGTTCCTGAAATGTCGAATCAACTTGACACTTGTCATTTCCTTGTTGTGCCATGTGTTCTTAGCTGACATGGTTTGCTGATGTGTCTGTTTCAGGATTTAGCATTTCGCGATTTTGAGACTCATGTTGTAAAGAACCATGACATTTCCATCTCCCGATATCCAAAATCTTGATAGCCAAAAATATGAAATGGAGTTGGACCATCGCTTCAATCTTTCACTTTAAAGAACGTGAAGGTTCTTCCTGATCAAACAATGGTTGGAACTTATGCTTAGATCTGACACCTGAGATCTATCCTCCTCTTCTGTGCATTCTTCTTGTCTAGAATCTGATCTGACGATCCTCCTTATTTCAGGAATTTAAATGGGATCCAACGATTACTCACACTTCTCCTCTCGAGCTTAGGCACTGCGATCGACTCGATGCTAATTACTCTTGAGCTTACTTTGTTCCTATTTTTCATCGATTCTTACTCTAATCTTGTCATCAATGACCTGCCTAAAAAACCTTTGCATGTTTTCTGCCATATTTGTTGCTTACTTTCCATCACTGACAAGCATACATTGTCTGTAAAACATGCCAAAAAACTGAGCTTAGCATGGGCCTACGGGAAAAAATGTCCATTATGGTACCTTGGGCTATCAGTTTCATCTCCATGGCTAGATCCTCCATGCCTTCTATTTATGGAGTGATTCAAGGTTTCAACCACCAGTCCCTTTCTCATTAACCGATCTCTCATCAAGATTGAGATAAGGCTAAAATCCTAGGGGGCTTCCATGTGCTGCTCTTGGATGGACACCATACAATCATGTGATTGTGGTGTTGTCAACGAAGGCATGGATCCACACCTCTTTTGAGGCTGCAATCCACCACCTTTTTCCATGTAGCTCTTCCAGTTTACCAAGGTTTCAATTGTGGGACCACTCAAGAATTTTATCGTTCGAGCATGTTGTTTCCCCACAATGAAACATGATCATTGATCTAGTCACATTCCGTGACCTGGGAAGCCCTATCAATTTAGCACCTCCGCTAAAGCTTATCCACCCACTAATTCTAGGATCCATTAAACAAATGCATGGAGATGGCGTTAATCTTGGCACTTGAACAAGAATATTTCTTAGAGGATGATCTCTCATAGCTAGTGGGGCATCCTGACATCACTATGCTAACATGTCGCGGAAGGAGGGGTGACATGTGTCACTCGAAAATAGGTCAAAGACATGTCCCAAAATGCTTGAAATGAGTGCCATGTGTCAGTGCTAGATGGATGCCAAGTGTCCTCGACACTTGAAGCTCAGGGGGGAAAGCATGTAGATCCTTTATAACTCCCAGAGTGACATGATAGCCTGAAATGAATGTTGAAGCTTGTAAATGAACCACAACCATTGATATGAGGAGGACATGTAGCATAGATATTGTAAGGTCTCTTCCAACATAGCCTTATAAAACATAAATTAAAATAGAGAAATGATATCCTAACTTTTAACCATTCATTATTCATCATAATTAAAATTTATGAGCAACATCATAATTAACCACATATTCAACATTATAACAAGCCACATATTCATCATATTCAACAACATGATAATAAACCACATAACACAGCATAATAATGAAAAATACATACCTCTAACTGATGCTACTGTTGTTCTCCAACTTTGCCTAATGCTCTGCCCAAAATTGACTAACCTCCCAACTAGCTAGGAATAGAGCCTCTCTGACTCCCTAGCTCAAGGCTTCCGTAAGGATTCCTAGCCCCTGAGCCCAAAAATCCCAGCAACAGGTTCCCTCTGTCTCAGTCCACCAAACTCCAACAAGTTCCTCAAGAAAAAACCAGTGCCATCCTCCAACAAGCTACTCCAGCCCCCAAACCAACAATACAGTCTTCTCCTCTCTCAAAATGATGCTCTCTCCCTCAAATCCAAAAGTCCCTTCTCTTGTGTTTTTCCCTTCCCTTATACTCCTTTTCCCCTTCTCTCATTCATCGCCTTCTCCCTTTCATTAAGACTCACCCACCTTATCCCTCCATTCAATGCCAACCACCTTATCCCCTTTCTCTTTAATGGTTCCATCATTTGATACATTAAGTCTCCATTTAATAAATTAAATTTTTTTCAGATCAAATTCATTAACCAAATATTTAATCATGAAATTAATTAACTAATATACATTAAACCATTATTTATATCATGACAATTGATTAAATACTTAGGGTTGTTACGCACACCCACCCTTCAGTGAAATTCGTCCCGAAGTTAAAGTATTTTATGATACAAGGGAAAGACACATGGTTCACACATTCATATCAAATAACTGACACTATTAGTAAGTAAGCCAAGAAAACTCATACATACTAGTGTACATGTACAATAAATGCATGTGTAGCTAGTACATACAAGTTTCGTGCATGTACTAATAACAATAACTATCACCCTTATAGTAATTTATGTATGCATCCAATCCAATCAACAATACTATTCATTTTATAAAATATAATAAACCAATGAAATGTTTTTGAATTCGCTTAATTACAACAATCTAGCTCAAAAATTTTATTTAGACAATTGTAGTTTAGTTAAGTAATTATGAATATACATATATACACATTTTCTTTTCAGAAGGAAAAATAATAAATTCCACGATAAGGTAAATCTCCATACACTCTCAACTATTTCTACTCATTCTTCCTCCCTAACTTACTTCCATCTTCCATTCCTATCCTTCCTTTGCTAGACTATATTGGAGCGTCAACTATATTGACCTAACTCTAAATATAACCCATAAGTGGAAGTGTCACTATCTTAACCAAGCTTCCCCAACAGGCAACTGGAAATCATCATCACACATCTAGGGGAGCGTGAGCTAACACTGTCCTCCCATGAATCCAAGTTTTAGAGGATACACAGTGGGAAATGCCTCCACCCATACTAATAGGACTAGGGTTCACACCCTACAATGGAATATATAGTGGCATTATGTTGCTGGGAGTTTTGTCATAGTTTATTCAATTTTGGGCAGTCTCTCCACCTAAATTCCTACTCTGGTCCACATATCATAGGAATGCATCCAAACCAATATAATTTTGCATACAAAGATTCATACCATATTGTTTCTCAGTCAGTAGTCATGACATCCACCTCCATTATCATTATCCCTTGGCTATTTCATAGCCCAATGACCTGCAGATTATTCTGTAACACAACTCATACATATCTATGCATTATCATCATGTAATTGCATACAACCATAATTTCAATTTGGTATCCACGTACCAACAAATTTAACATCAAAGTTTTCAAGTTCGAAATAGATCTCATAATATCCCATAATTCAATTAACGTTACCCATTCATAGAATTATCATTTACATAATAGATTGCATCATATACAACATCATTCAAATAGCATTTAAACATTCATAGGATTCTCATTCACACAATATATCAAATCATATCCATCATCATCAATAACATCTAAGCATTCATAGAATTTGCATTCACATAGTGGATCGCATCATATCCATCATCATTCGATAAGATTTAAACATTCATACATGTTTTTATGTCTTAAAAGTTCAAGTGTATCATTAATAGTTTCACTGTGAATAAAAAAAAGAAGTGATTATGCCTTAGGTAATCCTAGCTATCTAAGTCAAAAGGCAGTGTTACATACACCCAACCTTCGAGAACATATTCTCGAGGTGGTAAAAAAAAGTGAGGGATAATCTCGTCGTAACGTCTCGGCATCTTCCCAAGTAGCAGTTCCTAGACTATACTTGTCCCACTGGACCTTAACTTGGTCTACCAAACGGTTCTTTAGCTGTCAGACTCTATGGTCCAATATGCGTAACGGTTCTACCATGAGGGCTCCTGCGTCCGATACCTGCAATTCCTTCCAATTTCGTTTATGTGATTCATAAACAACATAATGATGTAGAACAAACACATGAAAAGCATTATGAGTTTTATGCAAGTGGGGTGGCAGTATGAGACGATAGGCAAAGGGTCCAATTTTCTCTTAGATTTTGAATGGTCCTATAAATCGAGGTGACAACTTTGTCCCCTTCCCGAACCAAATGGTACTCTTATTAGGCTTGATACGAATGAAAACCTGATCTCCCACTTTATAACTTCGATCAGTCCTATGTGCATCTACATAACTTTTTTGTCTATCTTGTGCTTCCTTTAGTCTCTGCCTAATCTAAATTACCTGTTCCTCCATCTCTTGAATCAATTCTGGCCCAACTGTTACTCAGTCTTTTAAACTCTCCCAACTCAACGATGTTCTGCATGGATTTCCATGCAGATATTTGTAGGGTGGCATTCCAATGGAGCTATGAAAATTGTTATTATAGGAGAACTCTAACAAAGGTAGGTACTTCTCCCAATGGGTTTGATTATCCATAACATACATCCTAAGCATGTCTTCCATAACCTGAGTTACTCTCTCAGTTTTCCTATCAGTTTCTAGATGATAAGTTGTGCTTAAGTTCAACTAAGTCCCCAATGTTGACTGCAAACTTGTCCAAAACCTAGAAGTGAATATGGAGTCCCTATTTGAAATAATATTCTTAGGTATCCCATGCAAATGGATGACCTCACTTAAAAACACACGTGCCACATCAGTGACATCATAAGTGTCTCTAACCAAAATAAAATGAGCACTCTTGGTCAACTTATCAACTATCACAAGAATGACATTGTGTCTATGATATGTGAGTGGCAACCCCACAACAAAATCCATAGAATTGACTTCCCACTTGGACATAGGAACATCATGTGGTTGTAGGAGACCTGCCGGGTGATGGTGGTCAACTTTCACTTGTTGACACTCTAGGCACTTGACAGTGAAATGGACTACCTCGAGCTTCATTCCTACCCAGAAGAAGAGATTCCTCATGTCTGCGCACATTTTCTTCACACCTAGATGCACACAATAAAGTGCTCTATGGTATTCCTTTAGTATGATGCTTCGAATATCCCAACCTTTAGGGATGTACATCCTTCCTCGATATATTAATAATTCGTCTGCTTCTAGACTATATCCTTCATACTTTGGATCTAATTGCCTCCCACTCTGGAGGTTTGAAGTAACCTTTAAATACCAACTATCTCCATGGAGTTGCATCAACACACGTTCCCTCAGATTGAATTTTAAGGGTACCAAGGAGAAGACACGTGGTCTCCTACTCAAGGAATCTATGACCACATTCTCTTTTCCCTTGATATATGAAATAAAAAAATCGTACTCACTCATGAATTCACTTCATCACCTTTTCCTGGAATTCAGATCTCTTTGAGTGAAGGGATGTTTTAAACTTTGATGGTCTATTTTGAGCTCAAAGTTTCTCCCTACTAGATAGTGCCTCCAATGTTTCAGAGCTAGCATTACAACTGCCAACTCTAAATCATGAGTAGCGTAAATTTCCTCGTGTTTCTTCAACTTCCTTGATGCATAAGCTATCACTCCTCCATCTTGCATTAGCACTTTCCCCAACCCTTTATTTGAGGCATCTGTGCAGATTGTGAAGTCCTTTTCCATATTCGACACTCATAGAATTGGCGCACTAGTTAGTAAGCTCTTAAGCTTGATGAATGCACTATCACATTATTTTTTCCATTCATACCTAACCCCCTTGCGCTGCAAAGTGGTGATTGGTTTTTCTATTTTAGAGAAACCTTCCACAAATCTCTAATAATAACCTGCTAGCCCCATGAAGCTTCTTAAGCATTTATCGGCACTGGCCTTTACCTTTTTTGGGTCCACGGAGATTCCTTCTCCAGAAATGATATGACCTATATAGTGAATTTCTTTCTGGAATAAGGAGCACTTCGACAACTTCCCATACAATTTGTTCTCTCTAAGGAAGGACAACACCACTCGCAAGTGTTCCTCATGTTTTCTTTCATTCTTGGAATAGATGAAGATATCATCTAAAAAGACTTGTACAAAGAGGTCTAAGTACTTCCAAAATACACCATTCATAAATCTCATTAATAATGTTGGCGCATTGGTCAATCCGAAAGGTATGATGACGAATTCGTAATGCCCAAACTAAGTTCGAAAGGAAGTTTTAGGATTATCACCCTCCTTAATCCTTAACTGGTGATACCCTGATCACAAATCAATTTTTGAGAATACCGATGCTCCTTTCATATTATCAAAGAGATCATCTATTCGTGGCATTGGGTACCTATTTTTCACTGTAGCATGATTCAAGTCCCTATAATCTATACACAGTCTTACAGAACCATCCTTCTTCTTCACAAAAATTATTGGTGCACCCCAAGGTGAGACACTGGGCCTTATTAGCCCTAAGTCGAGTACCTCTTTCAACTGCATCTTCAACTCACAAAGTTCTAGCGCTGTCATCCTATATGGAGTCTTGGAAATTGGTTATGCACCAGGTTTTAGGTCAATAGTAAAATAAAGCTCCCTCTTAGGATGTAACTCTGGTAACACGTTCAAAAAAACATCTTTAAACTCTGGAAACACTGGGTATCGATCCAAGGAGGTTCATTTCCTTTCATTCACTACTTCCACTACATAAATTTGACACCCTTGCCTCATGCACCACTTAACCTTCATAGTTGAGATAAAGTGTAGAGACACCTTTCTCCGTACACCGTGGATCTCTACTAGCTTTCCTTCATTGTCAACACAAAGCACCCTTTTTGTGAAATAGTCTACCATAGCTTGATGGGCTTCTAACCAATCCATTCCAATGATTAGTTCATACGTCCCAAGAGCAGTGACGTATACCTTTAACCTGGTAGTACAAACTCCCAAGTTTACTAGACAATTATCAATGCTAGGTCCTACCACTTGTTTTTCCCCTGAAGCCATCTCGACTTGTTTAAAGTCATCATACTCGTAGGCTGCTAACCCACTCTTTTCTAATGAAGATGGTGAAATGAATCTATCTATAGCACCAGAATCAAATAAAATTTTAACATTGAAATGATTTAGTGTACCTAACGACTCTACCACCGTGGATTGATGTTATACCTAGTGATTATTAACGGTTGCATAAATCTGGTGGCTACCACTTGCTCTTCCCATCAGGGCCTTTCCTTCTTTATGCACAAATTCTTCTTGTAACTCTAGGCAGCCGTGATGGTAATGAGGTCCTCCACACCCTCAATATGTAACACGATATGGAACCTACGCACCACTCTGTGACGGTCTCTGAAATGAGTTCCTTCCCCTGGAACCCCTGCCCGTACTAGTTTCTCCCTCAGAAGGTCGTGAACCTGGCTGCGTTGTTGGTGATGAATGGAATGTTGCACTCGCTTACATTGAAATACCTGAGGAAACTGTCCATGGCACGACCCTATTACCGTAAGGAGGTGGCATAGGGCTCCCTCCCCTAGACAGGGATGATTTTAAGGATGGAAATTTATTTTAAAGTATAGAAACCTTGGTGAATATTACTAATCCTTCATATGCCAACTATAAATGTTTGGCGATATTTTTGTAAAAATATTCAAATTTCTAAGTATTTTATATAGTTTTTATAAAATTTTG
>JZKD02S2255705.1:46499-60429 GCA_000966675.3 Picea glauca | reverse complement strand
TTTTGCTGTCCAAAATCTTAGAAAAAATTTAAAATATTTCTTTAGAAAAGTTGTTGAAATTTTGCATTCAGTAAAAGTTTTGTTTGCATCTTTTTCATTCATTTTTTTCTTTCATATTTTACACATCATCAGTTTCACCCTTGTACCCCTTGACATAAGACAAAGCCATAAAAGTAATGCTAAAATTAAAATCTACTAGACTTTTATGTTCGTAGGGTTCACAAACTAGTTCAGGACTAGGGCCTTGGATTAGGTTGGAGAGGAAACTCTTCAAGGCCATTTAAAACCAAACATTGGAGTCTGAGATAGGGAGTGTCTAAGTCCAATTTCTTCGAAGTTATTTGGGACCCCCCTCTAACACAGAGGATAAACATGAGGTCACGTGCAGAAAGGTAGAAGATATCATCCCTCCAATGATGGACGAATCGTAGTGGAAAACACATATAGAGGGCTTGTTGTGGGATTCCGTCGTTTGCATTTGCGATGGGGCTTCATGGGTCTCGAATCTGTTCGAGGTCCTCATTTTTCTTCCAGAACTTTTGCTCTCAATACCCTTGACAGGTTTCAGGCTTGAGACCCTGCTCATTGTGGTCTACCCAACTTTTGACTGTACCCGCCTGGTGACTGTTCGCGTGCTGGCAACCTAGTTGCCATTTTTTGTTAGGGACATACACAAGTGACTCTGGGGGTATATTGGGGTACTTAGGATAGACATCGGGCCATGCTTTGTAGAGTATACCCTAAGGGTGCTTTCGTGTTTGAGTTTCACTTGCATCGGTAAGTTGCTCTAGTGTTGGTTGTTGTAATTGTTCTTCAAATTAATTTAGTGTTTGCTTGTCTTATCTTCTGGGGACATTTTTCTTAGAGTGTGTTATTTTTGAGCGTTTAGACTACCTTAGAGTGTCTTGGATATTCTCACACAGTGGCAGATCATGAGCTCCACTAGTCACGAAGGCTTCTTGGCCTGTCGCCAGTTACACTGGAGCCATCCTTGCCACCATTAAGGAAGAAGCTAGACCAACAAGGGTCTTTTAAAGCGACCAGGTTACAAACCATTGTGCCCGAACAAACCATGGAGGAATCGAACATTTTCTACCTTGAAGAAACTTCTCTTGGCTCAGTTGAAACCCCAACCATTGATTTCTTGGCACCTTTTATTGTACCAATTCAATTTCACAAGTGCCAAACAGTGTCGCACATAGCAATGGAACCAAATGTTGTTACTCCTTCTAGGAATTCTTCAATTCCCACCACAGGAGAGTCGTCATCTCCTAACTTACCATCTTCAGTTTGAGCCACCATGGTCTCGACCACAACTACTTCGCATAGTGGTCCAAACCCATCTTTGGTGGTGGCCACAACCCCTTTCACACCCAGTGCAACAGGCCCTCCATTCTCATACGGTATGCCTAGTTCGGGTACAAGTCATGTACTGTCCTACTCCACTTTACAAACTTTGGGTCTGGGGGCAGGGAGCTCTAGCGCTCCTCTACAAGGTCACATGGGGGGCACTCCTGTCCCTTTTAATGCTTTTCCTTACGACGGAGGTCATATCCCTCCTTCGTCCCCTTCACTCGGTGGTTCACATCAGCAATCCGTCGAGAAACCTACACACAATAGTTTATTTGGAGTGGGGAGTGAAGGACCACCTTCGCATAGTATGTTGGTAGGTTCAACATCGTTTTCTTGGAATGGAACATTTGGTAACAATACCTTCTCGTCAACCGCTTTCCCGACTGGGGGCAACCCCATTTTTGGACAATATACTCCTGGGCAGGGTACTATTCCTGCAGAGGGGAAAAACTTAGCAGGACCTTGGAATTCAGGGCAAGAATCCATTACCTCCTCTGGAATGTCGATCTGGGGTAATTCTTTCCACAATCAATGGAACCCCGAACAAATTACTATGCCTATCGGCACGGGACCAGCATGGGGTAATCCTTCCCAAAGTCCTTCGAATACAATGCATGCCCAACAATCTATGTCCTATTTGGGAAATCAGTCGATGATGTCTCCAAATATGCAAAATCCTTACACCGGCCAGGGCCATGGCTTTTACCAGAATCTGGGCCAACATCCAAACTTTTCCTGGCAACCTAGTGCCAGTCAAAATCCAGGACCCTTTTCCCAGGTTATCAGTAGCAACCCAAACTACCTTTCCTGGTGACTTTACACTTGCCAGATTTGACAAGGTTGTTGAATGACCCCATTTGTCGTGATTCGTGTTGGCCTCCTATGACAATGAAGTTTCCTTCAGACATTCCAAAGTTTGAAGCCAAGCCTAATGAAGATTCAGGAGTTCATGTGACTACCTTTCATCTTCGGTGCTCATCTAACTCATTGAAAGATGACTCCGTACAGTTGCGATTGTTTCAACATACTCTCATTGGGAGTGCCGTGAAATGGTACATTGAGCTCGATCGCTCAAGATACTCTTTTTTTGGAAAATTTGTGATGTCTTTCCTTAACCATTTCCAGTTACCCGTGAGATACGAAACTGGCATAGAGTTGCTTGCTAATTTCAAATAGACAACAACAAACCATATCTCTGATCTCATCTGAGAATGGAGACACCAGAAGAGTTTAATCAAAGTACCAGTCCCACCAACATTCCTGCATGAGTGTTTCCTTAAGTCTTTGGTCCCGCAGTTATCCAAAGACGTCGTGACATCCAAAGTTTTCTCTGAAGAAGATGCTATCATGAGGGCTCAACAGTTTGAGCTCATCTATTCTCAGTCTGGTTTATTATGCAACATCTTGCCAGATGCGCCACATTCAATACTGGATAAAACTAAACAAAGAGATGGAATGCACGCCGATGGTATTGTCGGTTCAGCACAAACCAAGCCCATTGAGCAATTGACAAAGTAGTTGCAACAGTTATCCATACAACACACAGCGGCTAGCCAAGCTACTTCTTTGGTTGCTCCCCCTACCCAAACGTCAGAAGTACACACAGAGAAGTCGACTAACCCGAAGGCCACCCAGTAGCCTGAAGGGAAGAAAAAACAATGAAAGAAAGGTAAGGGGGATAAAAAACCCAACGATAATGATAGCGGGGAAAACACTGAAAAATGAAAGGTGAGGTATCCTTGCAACTTGTGTGTGGAAGACCACCCAACCCATCTATGTCCTCGACTTGTAGAGGCCCAAAAGTTTATCACACAACAACAACAAGCAGTGTTGACTAATCCTTTTCAACATGGGCAAAATCTAACTCAAGCCTCTGCAAGAATGGAAGGGGGCAACCAAGAAAACTGCTCGCCTCCGAACAACCCCTCATCCACGAACATTTATATGGTTAGGGTTGATGATTTCATATCAACTAGAGTGCACGATTATAGTAAACCAAGCGCTTCTGAGAAGGATAAAGAAGCTTACCTCCCATCTCTTCCTCTACAGATTGAAAAGACATTGGGAGAAACAATGACACGCATTCCCAAAGGTGCATTTAAAAATTTTTCTCGTAATCCAAACACAAGGGCCACCCAAAACTACTCTGTGGTGGAATATTTATCACAAACCCCTTGTGCGATGTCTATTTTGGAGGTCCTCCAAAGCTTCCCTGCTCAGAGGAAAGCCTTGTTAACCACTTTGGGCTCTACTAAGACTTGTAATCTGGGTACCATCATGTTAGATACAACCGACTTAAAACTTTGTCTTCCTTACCATGTAGCATTTCAGATGGTAGTGGCTTACCCCACTAAAACTTTTACACAGAATATCTTCCACATAGTGGTCGACGAGGGTGCCTTGACATGCATTATGTCATTGGCATGTTGGAAGGCCATTGGCCAGCCCATTTTGTCTCCATCACCTACCCTCCTCAATGCTTTCGATGGTCGTTCATTACGACCACATGGAATCATTCCTTCTTTCCCCATGCAGTTAGGAGGGAAAAATGTGTGTGCCGAATTAGAGGTAGTTGATGCTCCCCTCGACTATAACCTCGTGTTAGGATGGAGTTGGACTTTTTCTATGCAAGTTGTGGTTGCTATAGTTTTATGGGTCTTGTTATTTCCACACGAGGGTTGGATAGTGACCATCGATCAATTGTCTTTCTCCAGACTTGACCCAGCTTTGGGGGCATCCACGGTCCCGATGATTGATAATCCTCAACCAGGTGTCCTCAACGTAGGAGTTGGTTTGTGACCATCTTTGATGGGTACCTTTGATTACCCACCTCCGTAGGGCGATATCAAATTTATATCTAATCACCATAAGGTTGAGATTTTTCAAGTTTTGTTGTTCCGCACAACTTACTTCAAGGATCCATGGATTCTTCCTTGCCCATCAGCCATGATGGATAAGACAGGGCACCCAGGCATGTCCATGCCCTTGTCTTCTACTGAAGTAGCGTATTCTGTAGTCCAGCAAGCTTCAGCTAACACCGATCTGACTCCTACACAAGAGTTATATCCGCTTCTAGAGCCTATTTGGGCTCAAGGTTCTCTCACTAACGTCGATTCGTTAGACTTAGTCTTGCCTCTGATGAAGCATTAATCAAGGCAATGACTAGTCTGGACAAACCTTGGGAAGATCTTCATCACAGATCATATTTTCTCCCAGAGTTAAGCCGAATCGAAGCAGGAGAATTCACTGTGACCATGACGGGAGATCAACCATGTCCTATTAATCTCTTAGCTACACAAAAAAATTATGCTGAGGGAAATATGGCGACTATCGCTGAAACTATACCAATCAACATCTCCCAAAACCATGGCATCATGGAGAGCATCTTTGTCAGAGCGAATTTCTCCCCCAAAGAGATTCAAATCTACACGGATCTGTTCAAGGAATTCCACGACGTTTTTGCCTAGTCTTATTAGGAAATGCAAGGTATTGATCAAAAAATAGTTGAACATGAAATCACAACGTATCCTGATGCCAAGAATGTTCGAAAGAAGCTTCATCCTGTTAATCCCAAGAAAGAAGAAACCATCAAAATTGAGGTTGAGAAATTACTAAAGGCATGTTTTATTTATCCTATCCATTTGACTCAATGGGTGTCCAATCCTGTGAGAGTCAATAAAAAACAAGGCACGATTTGTGTATGTATTGATTTCCATGATTTGAATAAGGCATGTCCCAAAGATAATTTTCCAACACCATTCATCGACCAGATCATTGATGAATGTGCTAGTTGCGAAGCCTTTTCTTTCATGGATGGTTTTTCGGGATACAATCAAATCCAAATCAAACTCGAGGACCAACACAAAATGGCATTCATTTGTTCATGGGGTACATTTGCATATCGTAAGATGCCTTTTGTTCTTAACAATGCTGGAGCCACATTCCAGCAGGCCATGTATTTTTCCTTTCACGATCTCAAGCATATAGTCGAGTCCTATCTAGATGATTTAGCATCACGATCTTGTAAGAGAACAGATCATCCCACACACCTTAGACTTATCTTTGAACGTTGTTGCTACTTTTGGATTCGCTTGAATCCAAACAAGTGTAGCTTTTGTGTAACGTCAGGACATTTGTTAGCTTTCATCGTATCAACAACAGGGATCATGGTCGATCCTCTCAAGGTGGAGGCAATAATCTAGTTTCCCCCCCCCCCACGCACAATCCTTCAAATTCATAGTCTACAAGGGAAGACAAACTTTTTATGACGCTTCATTTCCAACTATGCTGAAATCACTAAGGGCTTTATGTGCCTACTGAAGAAAGATGTCCCTTTTTACTGGGACAAGGCCACTCAATTATCTTTTGATGCATTAAAACACGCCCTCGCAACTATGCCTCTGCTATGACCACCTAACTATAACAAAGATTTATTATTATATCTAGCTGCCGCAGATTCAACTATTGGCATGGTTTTAGTTCAGGAAGATGATTTGTTCTCAGAATACGTGATCTATTATCTGAGCCAAGGCCTCGTAGGACCGAAACTTAATTATTCTCATATTGAAAAACTTGTGTTGGCAACAATTCATGCTGTTCAACGGTTCCATCATTATGTTCTGTTTCGCAAGACTACCGTCATTGTTGTCATGAATCCATTCTAGTATATGTTGACACGATGGGTTATAGGCAGAAAAATTAGTAGATGGATAGTCATCCTTCAGGAATTTGACTTAGACTTCATTTCAACAAAGTCCAAAAAGTCATTGGTCTTCGCAGATCTTATTTCAAAACTTCCAGTTGAGTCAAGTGACGTTGTGCCTGAAGAATCGCCCATTCGGGGAGATATTTTTTTTATCACATATTCAGATCCCTGGTACAAATATATACTTATCTATCTCTATACTTTGAAGTGCCCCACTTCTTCTTCTTGTGATGAGCATCGACGTATATGCCATCAGGCTAAGAATTATCTCACACTCAATGATACATTGTATCAAAGAGGTGTAGACTGCATATTACGTCGATGTCTCACACATGAGGAGGTAGTCATTGTGCTCAATGATTTCCATATCGGAGCTTGTGGAAGTCATTTTTCTAGGTTGGCAACAACCCAAAAGATTCTACGGGCAGGTTACTTCTAGCCGACGCTTATCAAAGATTGTATAGAATCGGTCAAGAAGTGCCATCCGTGCCAAGTCTTTTCTCGGAAGATGAGAGCACATCCTGCTCCTATGTTTCCTGTCATCACAGTTGGTCCCTTCACCAAGTGGGGGATTGATTAAACTACTTGTAACCCACCATCAACAAAGGGGCACCGCTATATCATCGTAGTTGTAGACTACTTCACTAAGTGGGTCGAAGCTGTACCAACATTTAAAGATGATGGAGAGACTGGAGCTCTCTTTTTATTCAACCAAATCATAGCAAGGTTCAGCATCCCAAGAGAGATTGTTACTGACCATGGCAGTCACTTTCAGAAGCAAATGATGACCAAATTAACATCAAAGCTTAGGTTACGGAAAGAGCATTCATCACCCTACTACCCCCAAGCCAATGGGTAGGTGGAAGCTGTAACAAAACTCTTAAGACTATTCTACAATGAACTATCAACTCAGCCAAGTCAAATTGGCATTTGATGTTATACTCATCATTATGGGCCTATCGAACATCTGTTAAGACTGGAACAGGTTTCTCCCCTTTTCAACTCGTTTACGGGTTGGAGGTAGTCTTGCCCATCGAATGTCAGATCCCATCTCTAAAATTGGCAGTACATTTATTTCCAGACACTTCTCCACTTGAAGAATTGTTAGTACACGTTAAGAAACTCAATGAGCAGTGTCATGATGTGGCCCTAGCCAACGAGGCTCACAAACATAAGGTCAAGTGTCAGTATGATAGGTCCATTCGTCCTCAGATTTTCTCTGAAGGCGACCTCGTCCTGGTCTATGACCAAGATAAGGATCCCCTGGGGGCAGGAAAATTCAAACCCATCTAGTTCAGACGCTTCATCATAAAAGAGGTTTTAGAAAAGGGCACTTATCGTTTGGTTGATTTTGAAGGGAATGCTTTGGCGGAGCCTAGAAATGGGCTCTACTTCAAGAAGTATTACTCATAGACAAGTCACTGTGGGTAACTTTTTGTAACATATGTATAGTCTTTGTACTATTACTTTTTAGTTTCTTTTAAGCATTGTGGACCTGTCATTGATGTTATCTTTCATCAATATGGCATATGTCAAGTGATTCTGAGGTGTTCGTTGGGTATGCAGACGGTGCTAGTCAGCACACTTTGAGGCTCGTCTCCGCAGCTTGGGTAATATTTACACCTCAGGGTCGGTTGTTATCTTCCGGAGGTATATGATTAGGTGAAACCACAAATAATGTCACCGAGTATAGTGCAGTTATTAAGTTGGTTCGTGACGCCTTGTCATTGGGTATCTTTCATCTCCCGATCTATCTCAATGATCAACTAGTTATGTCACAGCTAAACAGAGTATACTAGGTTCATCATCCAACTTTACACCGATGATTCCTTAGGGTACGTCTCTTAGAACGAAACTTTGATTATATTACATATTTTCATGTTCCTAGGAGATTAAACCAAATTACAGATACTAGCTAATCAAATTTTAGATTGGCATCCTGCACACATATGAAAGAACATTGACAAAAGAATGTAAATACATTTTTTCACACGTGATCCATAAGACACAAAAGATCAAAAAACCATATATAACATTATAAAATAACTAAAGTACATAGACGGACGCAAGTGCCTCAAAAATGGGACTAATAACAAGTCACAGGGCTTATGCCCTCAAAAAATATATACAAGTAAGTGCTCGTAGCAGGTAAAAAGTATAAATAAGTTCAGGGCGTATGGGCTTTCTTATAATAGTCCACAGCATGGGCTAAATGCCTAAACAATCAGACCCACGTCTGAGGTGCCCCCACTACATGAGGCTGCATGGATGGTGGCAGGTCCTCTATATCTGCCATCGAGACTATGCGAGTGAGTGCCGTGAAGTTCCGCTCAACTCATCTAAGGACCCTGTTAGCATCCCCGACTAGGAGGTTCCATGCTACTATTTCTCCCTCGACAACGATAGCTACGCCTTCAGGCCAAGGATGACGCTTTTTACATGCATAATCAGTAGGTTGAACGGGTCCCACATCTGCATGCAACAAACATATACCTGTCAAATACTCTGGCATACAAAAAAAATGATATATATAACAAAAATTACATAAAAATTACATATGCAAACAAAAAAAAATACAAAGGTGGAGACTTACCCATCTCCCCTCGCTCCTCACGAGGAGGCATGAGTATCTCAGGATCTCTAGAAAAATATATCCCTGCATATGGGTAATCCTCGATCGCAGGGATTTGCCATGACAGCCATGCAAAGAAGTCATCATCGAAGGACTCATCATTCCTTCCACCACCCTGTCGTGGAAATAATACTACCCATCTACATACTGCAGGGAAAGAGGCCTGATGTCCTCGTACCACTTCTTGAGGACTAAATATCAGAACTCTCTCAAATAAGAATGAACACAAAATCATCCCAAACCCAAAGTTCCTTTGTGTCTGTTGTCGGCAATTTGTCAATTGCCTCTTCATACACTCAAGTAGTTTGGTACTCCAGTCAAAAAATTGTGCATTCAAGCACTGGATAGCACAATTCATCACTGCGCGAGATGCCTGATGCAAGGCTATTGAATCGGTACTCCGCCCAATTAGTAATAATATCACCTGCAGCGATAGGTTAGTAATCTTACTAATGGGCACCTGGGAGCTCACACAGTTTGTCCCAGCCTCATAGTGCTCGGATATCAATTCCGCTATGTTATGCGGTCCCACAAGAAACGTCTTGAAGTTGACTGGTTCCCCTCTCCTTGAGAGGTCATTCAAAAAGTAGATATCCTTGGTGGTGGGCACCAGTGATTGCCCCTCTAGCATGAAGGCCTCTACATCAGGGTGCCAGTAGTCAATCAAGGCATTGATTAGCCTTGGTTGTGCTCGCATAAATGGACACAGGAAGGACTTTAGTAAACCACTTTGCATCAGCATGACCATGACATTCAGATCTCCCGTGACCAACTCATTGATTGCTTCATGCTCCCTTTCCCTCCACTGGACATACATCCTACCAACACAACAAAGTTTAGGAGGGTTAGTACTTGCCCTTTAAATCTTTTTTTCTACAAAAGGGGGTCCACGTGAGCTGTAGAGGTGGCAGTCGCGTGTACACACGGGCAGCCTTTATTCTACCCGAGTGTACATGTGGCCTTTCCAGAGATAGCCTACATGTACCTAGGGATGACCTTTTAAAGGTCAACCCCCACCCAAAAAATGAAAGCAAATGCAAAATTGAAGAATTGAATAGCTAGATAAGGGAGTTTGTACTTACTTGGTCCAAGCGGAAGTTCATTTTGTCCACTGTAACTCCCGGAATCACCTTTTTTAGCAAAGGGGGTCTTTTGGCTCCAGAGTCAATTTCCAAATCAACAATGGTGATAATGAGCTGCCAACTTCTATTTATAGACTTTTTGGCCTCTTTTTGTCACTTTCTTGGCCTCCCTTATCAGTTTCTTTATACCAAAAACCATTTAGAGTGATTCAAGAGTTATATGAGAGGGACTTGATCGGGTATTGAGACACTTTTTTTTGAGTTTTGAGAAAATTTTGACGGTCCATGAAATTTTTTCCAAGAATCAACTTGAGCATATAGGTTAGGTTACTACCCCGACTTTTGTGTATCGTTGTATTTTTCCTCTGCTATAGGATCGATCCCATCAGGTTTTGACACAGAACCATCATATCTTCTTTAGAAGTGTCGCAACTTGGCAGTAGATCTTACCAGAACATGGATGCCCTAGGTAGGTCCTGGTTGCATTATGGTCTCCATGCCATCTCTAAAACACTGTAGGCTCGGGAGTCCTTATAGTCTTTCCTGAATATGAGTTTGAGCCTCATTTGCATGATTCTTATTTTCTCTTTGTCTCACCCTCAGGACTCCCAAAAAATAACAAGTCTCCTTTTAAGCCCTTTTCATACCTTCCAAACATGAAAATATTGTTGAGCAATCTTGTGGCCTTTCACGCTCGTTAAACTGAAATTTGAAGTCACATCTGTCTAGCGTTAGTTTACCCCTTTTTCGGTCCAAACGGTCAACTATACGAGCAAAGGTATGCTCTATAGAACTTTCATTCTTTAGAAGAGTACACTCAGGTATAATTTTATCCCTTTTTCGGGCCTGAGGGACTAAACTTACGAAAAAGAAGCCCCCATGGAGTCCATAGTTAAGCTCTTTTCAGACTCCATAAAATTGAAAAGATCACCAAGTGAACTTATTCTTTCACACTCATTAAATTGGTCCAGAAGAATATTCCTGATGGAGTCCATAGTTAATCTTTTTTCAGACTCCTTAAAAGTGAAAAAATGGTTGAGTGACCTTGTCCTTGTCACACTCATTAAAATGGTTTTGAATCGACATCTAATCGGTGTTAGTTTACCCCTTTTTTGAACCAACTAGAATATATTCGAAAAAGCTACCCCAATGGAGTCTCCTTTTATGTTTTTTCAGACTCTCTAAATATGAAAAACCACTGAGATTACCTTCTCTAGGCTCGTTAAACTTACATCGAAGGACGTTACCATTGTCATTGTGTTTTATTAACCACATTTGCATACCTTATACACTAGCCTTGTGACAGTTTGCTTTTGTGTCATAACACCTTTGGCCGCCGGAGGACTTTTTTTTAGTATCATGAACATCAATATTTTCCTTGTGCCTTGAACTTGTATGTTTCCAACACTCCTTCCTCCATTGTAATGTAATCTTCCTTTATTCTTTTATCGAAAAGAACAAAAAAATCAAATATACCCAAAAAAGAGGAAGGGAAAAGTATTTTCTTTATTGGCATCATAATGAGTCACTCTTGGATAAAGCACATCTGTCTATTTGTTCATCAGACTATGGGATGTAGTCTGACCTTAGGAAGCTTTTCTCACTTTATAGAGTTGTGTCCTCCACTGTTTGGTTATTCTTCCAAACATATGGAGAGTTTGTGTTGCCTCCTGCTTCGTAGACTTATGATTATCATACATGTTGCCTGAGTCTCATCACTTGTTGTGCTATTGTCCAAGGGAGGTTTGTCACTAATCCTGAGTCAGGCCCTCTGAAATATGTCTCTTGTCTTCATACCCAGCCATCCTGAACATCCAATCAAGTCCTTGTTCGAAATCATTGAAGCCTTCAGTCCGATCATCAAGATTATCAATTCCGTGACCGATGGGCCGTTGAAGACCTCTGGGTAGTGTAGTCGTACACCCATATTACACTCCTACCCAAGTTTTTGAAGATTTTGAGGTTGTTTCTCGAGCTCTGAAGATCTCATCTCTAACCATCAGGCCGAATCAACATCTGAAAGATGGATAATCTATATGTATATCTTTCTGATTTCGAGATGTAGCTTCACTGTGTATTGTTCGTGGGTAATATTTATAGTTATTTGACATGGATCTATAGTTTATTTGATTGGTATCCATGGTTCTATTTTATCCCGAGCATGGATATGCCTGCCTCGATGAGACATTTGTTATTTTGCAAACAACACCTCCCAGTTCCTGATCCTTCGGCTCAATCATTTGGCACATCAGTAAAGATTGGTAATGTATTTTGGCCATCAGATGCTCTTCTGACCTCACACATTAGGAGGCATCTATTATAACCCTAAATTGCACCACACATGCTTACCTATAATCAGGCCAACTCATATCCCTTCTTTTCCAAAACATTGCTAAACACCTCTTTGAAAATCCTCTTGAATAAAAGCCCACGTTCCCTAACTCATTACTGCATGCGTGTACGCGTTGGCTGACCCAAAACAACCCGCGTGGACCGACAAAAGCATGAAAAAATGAAATTTGTCGACGGAACAAAATGCTATGGGTGAGTTAACTGAAACTCCCAACCATGCATGGCCGAGGGTTCATCCAAATACCTAGCTCCTTCTAGCCTATAAAAGAAGGGGTAGGGGTACCATTTGGCGGAGGAAGAATATAGCAAAGAAACTCTGCCCATTTATGTATCCCATTGTCCCAACCCTTTAGACTTTCCTAATGCCAAATGAGATTTAAAGAAAAGTAGTTGAAGGACAAAAGAAGAGGATTCTAGGATTAGGTTCAAGGAGCGGTGACTGGTCTTAACTTTTGTAAGTTGACTCATTTTAAGTAATAAAGAGAATGCTTTTCCCGTCCCAATTCATGAAAATTTTATGGTTTGACTATTTTATGTTTGATTTCTAACCCGTTAGTATATAAGTAGTATGCATGCATAGTTGTTGCTCATCTTGAATGCAGGTCAAATTTGGAAGGAGTATTGCGAACAAGTAATCAAGCACAATGGAGGATCGACATCAAAAGTTGATAACGAGGTAGGTTGATCTTTCCATGCATTTACTAAGAAAAGGGGATTTAAATCTAGGGATGAAGGTAGAAAGTAATTTCTATTCAGTCATATTTGCATACAAAGTCTGAACTCTATTTTCTTGTCCGTAGGGTGTTTTTCCCCAACAACAGAATTGGCGACCATACTAGGGAGAGACTCTTTAGGGTTCTTGGAATTTTATTTAGTTTTTGGGTAGTTTAAAGTCTAGTTTTTCTTGCCTATATTTTCTTTTCATTTCTGTAAAGTCTGAGCTTTCAGGGAGTCTGGTTTTCCATACCAGCTTTACCTGAATTTTTCTTGACTGTGTTTTTCGGGACCCACAGAGGTACACACGGCTTGCATAAGGCCTACATGCATGTACCCACGCCCTATCCTCTTATAGCCCACGTGTGAACGCTAGATGTAGAGGTAGCAGTAACATGTAGGAGTTCAGAGAACCTTAGAGGCATTCCTCCTCTTCCCTGTCAAAATCACACATTCTCAAGAGTTTTTTTGAAATTTTGTTTGAGTCTTGTTTGCTAACAATCCTATCTCATATTGTTTTTTCCTTATTATTTTTTCCTCGGATTATTTGTTTTTCTATTAGAAAGAGTATTCAAGCCTTCAAGGGATCTTGGTTATCAATATCAATGGTCTCTTCCTGGTTTGGTCTGTCTATTTTCATTTTTTCTTAGAGTTTAGATATACATGCGACCTGTACAAGGTCTACCTTCCTGTACACACCTTCTGTCTCTATTCATTGCGCATTCACACGCATGCTTTTTGAGTAACAGTCGTGTGCTTGTACAAGATACTTTTTGTTAAGGGTAAGGCAGTCATCCTTTCCCTTAATAAGAATTGTTCCTCTCAGGTGTTTGAATCTCTATTTAAACAGTCAATAGATTAGGAATAATTTTACCCTTAGCTTGCTTTTCCTCATTTAAAACGTTGTTAGAAAAATAAAAAAAATTACGGTTTTCAGACATGTGTGAGAGTCATTGTTTTTACAATTGCTATTGTGTGATTTTTTAAATCCGATTCTTTGCGATCTGTGCTTTAGGCCATAATTGTATTTCTTGGTCTTTTGCTTGTCGGTATTTTCCCTTTCTTGCTTTACTAGCATATTAAATAAAATAT
>JZKD02S2255705.1:35707-46002 GCA_000966675.3 Picea glauca | reverse complement strand
GAGATAGGGAGTGTCTAAGTCCAGTTTCTTCGAAGTTATTTGGGACCCCCCTCTAACACAGAGGATAAACATGAGGTCACGTGCAGAAAGGTAGAAGATATCATCCCTCCAATGATGGACGAATCGTAGTGGAGAACACATATAGAGGGCTTGTTGTGGGATTCTGTCCTTTGAATTTTCCACGGGGCTTCATGGGTATCGAATCTATTCGAGGTCCTTAGTTGTATTCCATAACTTTTTCTCTCGATACCGTTGATAGGTTTCGAGATCGATACTCTGCTCATTGTGGTCTACCCGACTTTCGACTGTACCCACCTGGTGATTGTTCGTGTGCTAGCAACCTAGTTGCCAATATTTGTTACGGACATACACAAGTGACTATGGGGCTATACCATGGTACCTAGGATAGACATCGGGCCACACTTTACAGAGTATAATCGAAGGGTGCTTCCTTTTTCGAGTTACACTTGCACTGGTAAGTTTCTCTAGTGTTGGTTGTTGTAACTGTTCTTCAAATTAATTTAGTGTTTGCTTGTCTTATCTTCTACGGCCTTTTTTCTTAGTGTGTGTTACTTTTGAGCATTTAGACTACCTTAGACTGTCTTGTATCTTCTCACACAATGGAGGATCCTGAGCTTCACCAGTCATGAAGGCTTCTTGGCCTACCGCCGGTTACACTGGAGCCATCCCCACCCCCATTAAGGCTGAGCTAGACCAACAAGGGTCTTTTGAAGCGGTCGGGTTACAAACCATTGTGCCCGAACAACCCCCGAAGGAATCAACCATTTTGGACCTTGAAGCAACCACTCTTGGCTCAATTGAAACCCCAGCCACTAATTTCTTAGCACCTTTTATTGTACCAATTCAATTTCACGAGCATCAGACAATGTCGCACACAACAATGGAACCAAATGTTGTTACTCCTTATGGGAATTCTTCAATTCCCACCACGATTGTCACCACATGAGAGCCGTCATCTCCTAACTTACCTTCATTAGTCCGATCCACCATGTTCTCGACCGCAACTACTTCGCACAGTTGTCTAAACCCATCTTTGGCAGTGGAAGCAACCCCTTTCACACTTAGTGCGATAGGCCCTCTATTCTCATATAGTATGCCTAGTTCAGGTACAAGTCCTATACTGTCCTACTCCACTTTACAGACTTTGGGTCTGGGGGTAGGGAGCTCTAGTGCTCCTCTGTAAGGTCACATGGGGGAAAATCCTGTCCCTTTTAATGCTTTTCCTTATGCAGGAGGTCATATCCCTCCTTTGTCCCCTTCACTCAGTGGTTAGCATCAACAATCCGCCAGGCAACCTACAGACAATAGTTTATTTGGAGAAGGGAGTCAATGACCACCTTCGTATAGTATGCCGGTAGGTTCAACATCGTTTTCTTGGAACATAACATTTGGTAACAACACCTTCTCGTCATCCACTTTCCCGACTGGGGGCAACCCCATTTTTGGACAATCTACTCATGGACAGGGTACTATTCCTGCATAGGGGGAAAACTTAGCAGGACCTTGGAATTCAGGGCAAGGATCCTTTCCCTCTTCTAGAATGTCAATCTGGGGTAATTATTTCCACAATCAATGGAACCCCGAACAAACTATTATGCCTATCCCCATGGGACCGGCATGGTGTAATCCTTCCCAAATTCCTTCGAATAAAATGCATGCCCAATTATCTATGTCCTATTTGGGAAATCATCCGATGATGTCCCGATGATTGATAATCCTCAACCAGGTGTCGTCAATGTAGGAGTTGGTTTGTGCCCATCTTTGATGGGTACCTTCGATTACCCACCTCCGCGGGCCGATATCAAATTTATATCTAATCACCATAAGGTTGAGATTTTTAAAGTTTCGTCGTTCCGCATGACTTACTTCGAGGATCCATGGATTCTTCCTTCCCCATAAACCACGATGGATGAGACAGGGCACCCAGGCATGTCCATGCCCTTGTATTCCACTAAAGTACCATACTTTGTAGTCCAGCAAGCTTCAACTAACACTGATCCGACTCCTGAACAAGAGTTAGATCTGCTTCTAGAGCCTATTTGGGCTCAGGGTTCTCTCACTAACATCGATTCATTAGACTTAGTCTTGCCTTCTGATGAAGCAGTAATAAAGGCAATGAATAGTCTAGACAAACCTTGGGAAGATCTTCATCACAGATCATATTTTCTCCTAGAGTTAAGCCGAATCGAAGCAGGATAATTCACCGTGACCATGACGGGAGATCAATCGTTTCCTATTAATATCTTAGGTACATGCAAAATTTATGCTGAGGGAAATATGGAGACTATCACTGAAACTATACCAGTCAACATCTTCTGAAACCCTAGCATCATGGAGAATGTCTTCGTTGGAGCAGATTTCTCCCCCGAAGAGATTCAAATCTACACGGATCCTTTCAAGGAATTCTGCAACATTTTTCCCTGGTCTTATGAGGAAATGCCTGGTATTGATCCAAAAATAGTTGAACATGAAATCACAATGTATCCTAATGCCAAGCCCATTCGATAGAAGCTTCATCCTGTTAATCCCAAGAAAGAAACAACCATCAAGATTGAGGTTGAGAAATTGCTAAAGGCGGGTTTTATTTATCTTATCCATTTGACTCAATGGGTGTCCAATCCCCTATCGGTCAATAAAAAACAAGGCACGATTCGTGTATGTGTCGATTTTTGTGATTTGAACAAGGCATGTCGCAAAGATAATTTTCCAACACCGTTCATCAACCAGATCATTGATGAATTTTCTGGTTGCGAAGCCTTTTCTTTCATGGATGATTTTTTGGGATACAATCAAATCCAACTCAAACCCGAGGACCAACACAAAACGACATTCGTTTATTCGTGGGGTACATTCGCATATCGTAAGATGACTTTTGGTCTTAAAATGCTGGAGCCACATTCCAACGGGCCATGTATTTTGCCTTTCATGATCTCAAGCATATAGTTGAGGCCTATCTAGATGATTTAGCATCACAATCTCACAAGAGAACAGATTATCCCACAAACCTTAGACTTATCTTCGAATGTTGTCACTACTTTCAGATTCTCTTGAATCCAAACAAGTGTAGCTTCTGCATAACATCAGGACATTTGTTAGGTTTCATTGTATCAACAATAGGGATCATGGTTGATCCTCTCAAGGTGGAGACAATAATCTAGTTGCCCCCCCCCACACACAATCCTTCAACTTTAGAGTCTACAAGGCAAGGCAAACTTTTTACGATGCTTCATCGCTAACTATGTTGAAATCACCAAGGGATTTATGCGCCTACTGAAGAAAGATGTCCCTTTTTACTAGGACAAAGCCGCTCAATTCTCTTTCGACGCATTAAAACACACACTCATAACTGTGCCTCTGCTATGACCACCTAACTATAAAAAAGATTTCTTATTATATCTGGCTTCCGTAGAGTCAACTATTGGCATGGTTTTAGTTCAGGAAGATGATTTTTTCTCAGAATATGTGATCTATTACCTGAGCTGAGGCCTCGTAGGACCAAAAATTAATTATTGTCATATCAAAGAACTTGCGTTGGCAACAATTCATGCTATTCAATGGTTCCGTCATTGTGTTCTATTTCGCAAGAGCACCATCATTGTTGTCGTGAATCCATTCCAGTACATGTTGACACGACGGGTTATAGGCAGAAAAATCAGTAGATGGATAGTCATCCTCCAGGAATTTGACTTAGACTTCATTTCAGGAAAGTCAAAAAGGTCATTGGTCTTCACAGAGCTTATTTCAGAACTTTTGGTTGAGTCAGGTGACGTTGTGCCTAAAGAATCACCTATCTAGGGAGATATGTTTTTTATCACATCTTCAGATCCCTGGTACAGAGATATACTTATCTATCTCCAGACTTTGAAGTGCCCCACTTCTTATTCTCGTGATGAGCGTTGATGTATATGCCATCAGGCTAAGAATTATCTCATACTCAATGATACGTTGTATCGAAGAGGTGTAGACTGCATCTTACATCGATGTCTCACACATGAGGAGGAAGTCATTGTGCTCAATGATTGCCATACTGGAGCTTGTGGCAGTCATTTGTTTGGGTTGGCAACAACCCAAAAGATTCTATGAGCAGGTTACTTTTGCCCGACACTTATCAAATATTGTATAGAATCGGTCAAGAAGTGCCATCCATGCCAAGTATTTTCTCGGAAGATGAGGGCACATCCCGCTCCTATGTTTCATGTCATCACAGTTGGTCCCTTCACCAAGTGGGGGATCGATTACACTACTTTCAACCCCCCGTTAGCAAGGGGGCACCGCTATATCATTGTAGTTGTAGACTACTTCACTAAGTGGGTTGAAACTATGCCAACATTTAAATATGATGGAGAGACTGCAACTCTCTTTTTATTCAACCAAATCATAGAAAGGTTTGGTGTCCTGAGAGAGATTGTTACTGACCATGGTAGTCACTTTCAGAAGCAAATGATGATCGAATTAACATCAAATCTTGGGTTACAACAAGATCATTCATCACCCTACTACCCCCAAGCCAATGGGTAGGTGGAAGCTATAAACAAAACTCTTAAGACTATTCTACAACGAACTATCAACTCAGCCAAGTCAAATTGGCATTTGATGTTATTGTTGTTGGGAAATAATACCCTACGGACTAGTAAGCTAGGGATAAAATTACATGCAGATCATGACCCTAAAGAAATAACTTTTAACCTATCACCCCAAAACTCAAACCCCTTTTTCACATACAAGCATGGAAAAGACCTATTAACCTTTTTACTGATGTTTGGTGTAGATCCTTCATTTCACTTTTATCCGCCTACTTTCGCTGCTCCTTCCAAAGACAATCATGCAAACAAGACAAAACACTACACATGCATGCTACTTTTCTACTAGAGGGTTAGATATTAAGCATAAATTGAATAAAACATATAAAACTCATGCATTGGGACGGGAAAAGTATCCTTTTATTAATCTCAAGATGAATCAACTTACAATAATGATAGAGATCGGCCACCGTTCCTCGATCCTGATCCTAGGCTCCTCCTCTTCTTTGTCCTCCAACTACTTTGCTTGAATTCTCCTTAAGCTTGAGGAAAGTCTAAAGGGTTGGGATGAATGGATTCGACAATTGGGCAGAGTTTCTTTGCTATGATTTTTTTCCTCCTCCAAATAATACCCCTACCCCTTCTTTTATAGGCTAGAAGGAGCTAGGGTTTTGGACAAACTCTCGGCCATGCATGGCTGGGAGTTTCAGTTAACTGACCCAAAGCTTTTTGTCCCATCAACAACTTTCATTTTTTTGTGCTTTGTTAGGTAAACGCGGGTTGTAGTAGGCCAGCCAACGTTCCAACCCGTGCAGTAATAGGCCTGCCAGCATTCCAACACGTGAAGTAGAGGGTTAGGGCACGTGCCACTTGTTTTAAGAGGGTTTTCCAGAGTTTATTCAGCATGGCTTTGGCAAGGAAGAGATATGAGTTGGCCTGATGCCAGGTAAGCATGTGTGGTGCAATTTAGGGTTATAACAAATTCCCCCTAATGTGTGAGGTCAGAAGAGCATCTGATGGCCGAAATACATTACCAATTCTTTACCAATTTGTACTGATATGTTGAATGATTGAGCCCAGAAACCAGGAATCAAGAGGTGTCGTCTGCAGAAATATCAAATGTCTCACCGAGGCAGGCATACCCATGCTCGGGATAAATAGAAACATGGCTACCAATCAAATACACTGTAGATCCATGTCAAACAACTATGAAGAGTAGCCGCAAACAATACCCAGCGGAGCTACATCTCAAAATCAGAAAGATATACATGTAGAGTATCCATCTCTCAGAAGATGATTTGGCCTGATGGTTGTACTTCAGAGCTCGAGCAACAAATTCAACATATTCTAAACTCGGGTAGGAGTGTAATATGAGTGTACACCTACACTACCCATAGGTCTTCGACGGTTCATCAGTTATGGACTTGATAATCTTGATGATCGAACTGAAGGCTTTAGTGATTTCAAACAAAGACTTGATTGGACGTTCAGGATGGCTGGGTATGTAGACAAGAGACATATTGCAGAGGGGCCGACTTAGGATTGGTGACAAACTTCCCTTGGACAATAGCATGACAAGTGATAAGACTCAGGAAGCATATTTGTTAATCATAAGTCTACGAAGTAGGAGGCAATGCAAACTCTCCATATGTTTGGAAGAGTAACCAAACAGTGGAGGACACAACTCAATATAGCGAGCAAAGCTTCCTAAGGTCGTACTACATCCCAAAGTCTAATGAATCAAATGGACAGATGTGCTTTATCCAAGGGTGACTCATAATGCTACCAATAAAGAAAATACTTTTCCCATCCTCTTTTTGGGGTATATTTGATTTTTTTGTTCTTTTTTATGATTTTGAAAAAAAGAATAAAGGAATAGTATGTTACAACGGAGGAACGATTACAAAAAACATACAAGCTCAAGGCACAAGGACAAGACTGATGTTCTGGGGAAATGATACTTGGGAAAAATCCTCTAGTGGCCAAAGGTGTTAAGATGCAAAGGCAAACTGTTACTAGGATGATGGGTAAAGGATGCAAATGCGGTTGATAGAACACACAATGGTAACGTCCTTCGATGTAAGTTTAATGAGCCCAGAGAAGGTAAGATCGGTGGTTTTTCATATCTAGAGAGTCTGAAAAAGAATAAAAGGAAAATCCGTTGGGGTACCTTTTTCGTCAATAGTCTAGTCGGTTCGAAAAAAGGATAAACTAGCACCGACTAGACATCAATTCAAAACCATTTTAACGGGTGTGACAAGGACAAGATCACTCGGCTATTTTTTCAATTTTAAGGAGTCTGAAAAAAACTTAACTATGGACTCCATCAGGAATGTTCTTCTGGACCATTTTAACGAGTGTGAAAGAATAAGGTCACTCGGCAATCTTTTCAATTTTAGGGAGTCTGAAAAGAGATTAACTATGGACTCCAAGGGGGTTTCTTTTTCATAAATTTAGTCCCTCAAGCCCAAAAAAGGAATAAAATCTTACCTGAGGATACTCTTCTAAAGAATTGGAATTCGATAGAGTATTCCTTTGTTCGTACAGTTGACCGTCGGGACCGAAAAAGGGGTAAACTACCGTCGGACAAACGTGACTTCAAATTTCAGTTTAACGAGAGTGAAAGGCCACGAGATTGCTCGACAATCTTTTCATGTTTAGAGGGTCTGAAAATGGCTTAAAAGGAAACCCGTTTAAGGAATGTTCTTCTGGACCAATTTAATGAGTGTGAAGAAACAAGGTCACTCGGCAATCTTTTCATCTTTAAGGAGTCTGAAAAGGGCTTAAAGAAGACTCCATAATGGTTACTTTTCTCAGTTAATCTGGAAAAGATCGAAAATCATAGATGCAGTCTCGCTGGATGTTGCTTTCGGATCTCAAAGTGAGCTTGAAAAATAACAAAGTTATCTCATCATAGACTCTTTGTGGGTCGATGCCTGACATTTCCTCATAAGACCAGAAAAAAATGTCGCGGAATTCTTTGAAAAGATTCATATAAATTTGAATCTCTTCGGGGGAGAAATACACTCCAACGAAGACATTCTCCATGACACCAAGGTTTTGGGAGATGTTTATAGGTATCGTGGCAGAGATAGTCCCCATATTTCCCTCAGTATAAATTTCCTGTGTAGCTAAGAGGTTAATGGGACATGGTTGATCTCCCATCATGGTGATAGTGAATTCTCCTGCATCAATCCGGCTTAACTCCGGGAGGAAATATGATCTGTGACGAAGATATTCCCAAGGTTTGTCTAGACTAGTCATTGCTTCGATTACAACTTCATCAGAAGGAAAGACTAAGTCTAACGAATCGGTATTGGCGAGAGAACCCTCAGCCCAGACAGGCTCTAGAGGTGGATCCAACTCTTGTGCTGGAGTTGGATCAGGAGTAGTTGAAGCTTGCTGGACCAAAGAGTATGCTACTTTAGTGGCCAACAAGGGCGTGGACATGCCAGCGTGCCCCGTCTCATCCATTGTGGCTGATGGGGAAGGAATAATCCACAGATCCTAAAAGTAAGTTGTGCAGAATGACGAGATGTGAAAAATATCAGCTTTGTGGTGAGTCGATATAAACTTGACATCGCCATGAGGAGGTGGGTAATCAAAAGTACCCATCAAATATGGGCATAAACCAACTCCTACGTTAATGACACCGGCTTGAGGATTATCTATCATGGGAACCGTGGATGCCCCCAAAGCTGGGTCAGGTCTAGAGAAGGACAATTGATCAATGGTCACTATCCGACCTTCGTGCGGAAATAATAAAACTCAAAAAACTGTAGTGACCACAGCTTGCATAGCATAAGTCCAACTATGACCTAACAAGAGATTGTAGTCGAGGGGGGCGTTGACTACCTCTACTTCGACGCACATAGTCTTCCCTCCTAACTGCACAGGGAAAGAAGGAATGATGCCATGTGTTCGGAATGAACGAACTTCAAACGCAATGAGGAGAGTAGGTGATGGAGACAACTCGGGCTGACCAATGGCTTTCCAGCATGCTAACAACATAACGCATGTCGAGGCACCCTCGTCGACCACCGTGCGAAAGCTATTACGTGTAAAAGTTCTCGTGGGATGAGCCACTACTATCTGAAACGCGACGTGGTAAGGCAGACAAGGTTTCAAGTCAGTCGTATCTAACATGATGGTACCTGGGTTACAAGTCTCAGTAGAGCCTAAAGCAGTCAACAAGGCTTTCCTCTGAGTATGGCAACTTTGGAGAACTTCCAAAGTAGACATAGCACAAGGGGTTTAGGGTAAATCTTCCACCACAGAGTAATTCTGGGCGGCCCTTGCGTTTGGATTGTGAGAAGCTCTCTTAAACACACCTTTTGGAATGCGTGTCATTGTTTCACCCAACGTCTTCTCGATATGTAGAGGAAGATATGGGATCTCAGCTTCTTTTCCCTTCTCAAAGGCGCTTGGTTTACTATAGTTGTGCGCTCTAGTTGTTATTAAAGCATCACTTTTAACCATATATACGTTCGCGGAAGAGGAATTGTTTGGGGGAGGGCAGGTTTCTTGGCTGCCCCCTTCGACACTTGTAGAGGCTTGAGTTAAACTTTGCCCATGCTGAAAGGGATTAGTCAACACGGCCTGTTGTTGCTATGTGACAAACTTCTGGGCCTCCGCAAGTCGAGGACATAGATGGGTTGGGTGGTCTTCCACACATAAGTTGCATGGATACCTCGCCTTCCTCTTTTCCGTGGTTCCCTTACCAACATTATTAGTGGGTTTCTTATCCCCCTTACCCTTCTTGCGTTGTTTTTTCTTCCCTTCAGGCTGCTGGGTGGCCTTTGGGTTAGTCGTCCTTACGGAGTGTACTTCCGACGTTTGGGTAGGAGGAGCAGCCAAAACAGTAGTCTGGTTGGTCACTGAGTGTTGTATAGATAACTGTTGCAATTGTTTTGTCAATTTATCAGTGGACTTGGTTTGTGCCGAACCAACTATACCATCGGCATGTGGTCCGGCTCTTTGTCTGGTTTTATCCAGTATTGATCGTGGAGCATCCGGCAGGATGTTGTATAATAAACCAGAATGAGAATAGATGAGCTCAAACTGTTGAGCTCGCATGATGGCATCTTCCTCGGAGAAAACCCCAGAAGTTGCGACGTCTTTGGATAATTGTGGTACTAAAGACTTAAGGAACCACTCAAGCAGGAATGTTGGTGGAACCGGTACTTTGATTATACTCTTTCGGCGTCGCCACTCTCGGATATGATCAGAGATATGGTCTGTTGTTGTCTGTTCGAAATTGGATAGCAATTATGTGTCGGTGTTGTATCTCACAGGTAACTGGAAATGGTTAAGGAAGGCCATATCCAGTTCACCAAAAGAAGAATATCGTGAGTGATCAAGCTCGATGTACCATTTCACAGCACTCCCGATAAGAATGCATTGAAACAATCACAACTGGACGGAGTCATCTTTCAGTGAGTTAGATGAACACCAAAGGTGGAAAGTAGTTACGTGATCACTTGGATCTTCGTTAGGATTGGACTCAAACTTTGGAATGTCTGAAGGAAACTTCGTTGGCATAGGAGGCCAACGTGGATCGTGACAGATAGGATCATTTAACAACTGTGTCAAATCTGGCAAGTGTAACATTGCCAAGAATGGTAGTTTGGGTTGCTGCTGATAGCCTGGATAAAAGGGTCCTGGAGTTTGAATGGCACTAGGTTTCCAGGAAAAGTTTGGCTACTGGCCCAGGTTCTGGTAGAAACCATGGCCCTGACCAGCGTAAGGGTTTTG
>JZKD02S2255705.1:10220-21675 GCA_000966675.3 Picea glauca | reverse complement strand
AACTTTTGGTATGTTTGAACTGCAACTATTAAATTTATTTTGTTGTTGTTTGTCTATATCTATGTTAAAAATATTCAGTATGTATATTTTTATTTGTGTAAAAAAAAAATTGTGTGCTTGGCTTGCAGGTTAGGCGGAGCTTAGGTGGAGCTGGAGCTTGGCCCAAATTTATAAGTTTTCCTTAAATATATCATTTATACCTCTATTTATTTATGTTTATATCATCGTTTTCAAGGATTTTACCTATATAGGCCAACAAGTTTTAAAGTTTTAGGGGGGGTTCAGGCAGGTTTTGAGGGTTGTTTGAAAGGCACAAAACATATCTTTCAGTCAAGATTCAAGAGGATGGGTGGATTGGTAGGCCATTGGCTCCGGATTTTAAACCAGGGCTTTGATTCCATGTGTAAGGTCTCTTCCAACAGAGCCTTATAAAACATAAATTAAAATAGAGAAATGCTATCCTAACTTTTAACCATTCATTATTTAGAATAATTAAAATTTATGAGCAACATCATAATTAA
The DNA here is from genome assembly GCA_000966675.3 of Picea glauca. Classification (NCBI taxonomy): domain Eukaryota; kingdom Viridiplantae; phylum Streptophyta; class Pinopsida; order Pinales; family Pinaceae; genus Picea; species Picea glauca. Next base: position 21,154 of record JZKD02S2255705.1, on the reverse strand, counting down.
CCACATATTCAGCATCATAACAAACCACATATTCAACATATTCAACATCATGATAATAGACCACATAACACAACATAATAATGAAAATACATGCCTCTAATTGATGCTACTTTTGTTCTCCAACTCTTCCTGATGCTCTTCCCAAAACCGACTAACCTCCCAGCTAGCTAGGAAAAGAGCCTCTTTGTCTCCCTATCTCCAAGATTCCATAAGGATTCCTAGCCCCTGAGCCCAAAACTCCTAGCAACAGGTGCCCCCTATCTCATTCCACCAAAATCCAACAAGTTCCTCAAGACAAAACTAGTACCATCCTCCAGGAAGCTACTCCATCCCCCAAACCAGCAATACAATCCTCTCCTCTCTCAAAATGATTCTCTATCCCTCAAATCCAAAAGTCCCTTCTTCTATGTTTTTCCCTTCGCTTATCCTCCTTTCTCCCTTCTCTCATTCACCGCCTTCTCCCTTTCATTAAGACTGACCCACCTTATCCCTCCATTCAATGTCAACCACCTTATCCCCTTTCTCTTTAATGGTTCGATCATTCGATACATTAAGTCTCCATTTAATAAATTAAAATTTATTAAACTCAAATTCATTAACCAAATGTTTAATCATGAAATTAATTAATTAATTAATTAACTAATAACATTAAACCATTATTTAAATCATGACAATTGATTAAATACTTAGGGTTGTTACAGATCTGTGGATTTTCCAAAAAATTACTTTGGAGGAAAACAGGAATGGGGAAGCATAAAATCCTGAAGTCCCAAAGTAAATCGTGATCGTCTGATGGAGAAGGATGTGTGGTGTTTGATATGCAACTCCAGGGCTTCTCCCTAGACACTAATCCTCGTGCAATTTTGACATGCTGAATACACATGATCTGTTGATCTGATTGTGATCTACGATCTAGGAAAGCCCCACTTTCATTTCCATGCACCACTCTTTGATGGAACATGCTTCCTGCTATGAATATGAATGAATCACAAATACTTCAGGAGTTCACTCTTTGAGCCTTTTCAATTCATAGCTCTTACAATCCTCTGAAGTGACGAATTCCATAAGTGTGAGATTTGACGTCACGTGGCCTCTTGATTTGGATGACCGAGATTTATTTCGGGACTTTGGGCTTCGAGCGTTTGTGATTCCTTTAATCAATCAACTTTTGCTTTCTTTATCTTGTAGTACAAGACTTCCTGACATGTGTCCCATGCTGAAAGATCAAAATCCACGAGCGATGAGGGCTCACAACTAGCTGATATTTTAATTTCCTTTCTGATCCCTACAATGAAAAGATGCTCATTCATAACAAGATTGATATGCGTTGTTGATCTATTGATATAGCAAGATCAACAATTGTGAGAGATTACAGGCTCACAACTTGTGGAAAATTTAATTTGCATCCATATCCCCACAATGCCTCCCCACCAGTTTCTCTCAGATGATATATGATGGTCGTGACTTAATCTTGTTGATCTGACGGCTGAAAAATGAATTTGTTCGCTTGCTAGTATTTCAAACCCAAAAAGGGCTACGCTTGGATGTTTCTTGTGTAGGCCATGGACTTGGATGATCTTCTACCCTTGACAATTATATGTGATAATAGGATGAGAATAAGGAACTTGGGCCAAAAATAAATCTTCTTGAGCACAAAGACCATGAACTAGGCCTCAAACCAACAAATATATCTTTTGTAAGAGATATTTTTCCTCTGGATGGGATATGGGAACCATTAGGAGTTTTTTCACACTACAAATATGATTCAAGGCCTATACCATAGTTGGGGGAGGGAAAGCAATGGCCCTATTCCCTAAATGAAGCTTTCTCATGCTCAAAAACCATAAACAAGGCCTTTGATTGGAAATATGGGCACTATTAGTCTGTTTTACATAACAATAATTTCTCTTAGGACCTCTACGATGATCAGGGATGGAAAATAAGGGCCTTAGATCTTAAAAAAATATTTTTTGGCTTAATGTCCATAAGCAAATATTATGAGGGAATTTTAGGGTATCTTTGGCCACCATTTAGTAGTTTTGCATAATATAATTGGGTCTTGAGGCCTCTAGGTTGTACCTAAATTCCATTAGGGGGTTTTGTGCACGATGTATTACACAAGGTCAAAGAATGAACATAAAGTTATTATGCCTATTTGAATCTTATCGGGATCGAACTTCCTAAAGTGGTCCTCAAACCACAACCTTAAGCCTCTTTAGGTGATCTTTGGCCTCCAATTGGAAATATGGGTTTCATTAGTATGTTTTTTGGTGTAAGAATAGATGTTGAGGAATTTACCATGGATGAGAGAGAAAAGAAAGGGCCTTATGCCCTAAAAAAATATGCTTGGGCTCAAGGGCCATTAACATGGCATTGAACCATCACATGATCCTTTTTAAGGGATATCTAACTTTGAGGTGTGATATAAAAAACATTGAGAAACCAATATTATCACTCTACAAATGTTCAATAATGGTAGGTATAGGGTGAAAAGAGGAGGAATCTTTTTATATAATTTTAGAAATTATGCAATAGCATGGGTATATTCTATGCTATCACATGTATTGAGAAAAGGGGAAGGAATGGTATGAATTTCTAATGGTGTTATTTTTTTATCACAATAGTGTGATTGCATTCCAGGAATGTGCACATGCTTGAGAAAGTTCATGTTCTTAAGAACATGCACTTGTTTTAAAATATGCATGAATTCTTATAACTCGTAAGCATTCCTACAATTTAAAAATTTATTAGCAACATTAAGAATTCTCAATTACATGTTTTTTGACTTGGTTGATTTATATATATGTTTGGCATAAGGACTCTAGTGATGTAAGATGAAAAAACAACAAAACCTCCCTTTTTTGAATGGCTATCAATATCTCCATTTTTCACATTAGGCTAAGTAAATCACTAGTGAAACTATACAGACATATAGATCTAACTATGCATATTCCCAATAAATTATTTTCTTAAAGATAATATTGTTTGCGATTTTTTATTATCTTGAAATATATTAGAATTTTAAAATATAAATGTTTTTCATTATTATTATAACTTTTATAGCCTTTCCCATTTTAAAAAATATATAGGTTGCATAGTATTGACTCAGATCTACAATGTAAGAAAATCCCTTGATTATCTTAAGGCGCTTAAACCTTGTACTAATGATTGACCTCATAATTTAAGGGCTATCTTAACACTATTAATTTAAAAAATGAAAAATTAACTTTAAAAAATGTGAATATGTGAATAATTGTACAAATTATTTAAAAAAAAAATAATCATTTAGATACTCAAGAGCACCACTAACCCAAACATGTGCATTATATTTTAGAATAAAAATAAAATACCACTATTAGAAAAATTAAAATTTCACAAACATACCAAAACAACTGTAAATAAAAATTACATATTCTAGAAACTAATTTTATTTCCTACATATATTTATACATCATATTTGCATATTTGCATTTCCCCTAATATATTATAAGAACTTAAACTTATACTCACCCTTATACAATAGACACTAACAAAATTCTCTATTCTACTGAAAAAAACACTATTAAAATAATTTCCAATCATATATCATGAAAATGTACAACTTAACCCATAAATCAATGTCAAGGATAACTTTAAAGTTTTTAATTGACTTCTTTCCCCTCCGTCTTATATATGGTAATATAGATTCTCTTCATATATGAAAATTAGTTAATGATAGATGGAGTGTCTACTCAAAACTTTAAAATTTTCAAAAACTATGACATAATTTACTTCCACAGTAGCATGATTAAATTTAATTTTTAATGTTTTTTAAAATTAAATTAAAAAATATTATTTAAAAATCTATTGATATTTTCCTACATTAATATCATGTTAATAATACCATACTAATGATAATGCATTGCTTGTATTTGTGACAATTATATGTATGACCATCACTTAATTAATAGTAATTTATAACTCCTTAATTTCATATTGATGATGATGATGATGATGACTAACGTCCACTATGACCAAGTTGGTCTATCAGAACTTAAGAGGGTTAGTGATTACTTGTGATTCTTTAGAATTTTGTTTCCATGCTCGAAAAACATTATGAGAAGCTTTCCAAGATCACCACACGTTTTTTTAGTTAAGAGGTTGGGAAGGTTGGTAGTGTGACAAATATTTTGAAAGTGAGATCCAATATGGGTATATGCTAGACAATCTAAGAGAAGGTGCTTTTAGTCTTCAACCTTCTTAGTGTCATAAAGGTGACACATTCTTTCATCCCATGTTTTTTTAGGAATTGACCAACGCCCAGTTTCACTATTGAGCTCATGAGAATTTGTTCTTATATTAGAAATGCTTATTTTTTTCTTTACACTTGCAAAAACAGATAGATAATTTTGATATTCTAGATTAGGGTTGATCACATCCTTATAATACCTTAATTTTCTTTTTTCCTCCAACTATTTATCACATCACATTTTCTCCTTAAATTTTGATTTGACATTTATTTTTTTAATAATATCTTTATTCTGCAAAATGGTGTCTTCCATGATTCCCCAATAGTTTAGCCAAGACCGGGCATCTTTATGCCATCCTCGCTTGAGTCGATGGTGGTTATGACTCGATTTTAAAGAAATTTTAGGAACCCTCTTGTCTTCCATGTTGTTTAGCTTGTTCTTATACATTAGGTATCTAGTCATAGCCATGCTCTCAATGGGGGAGAGTATTGTTTCTAAGAGTATGGGATAGGGCATATTTCCTTTCATTCTGAGATTATAGGTTATAAAATTCTTTTGTATTTTCTCTATCTTTCTCTAGGATTCACAAGAGATACTACAACCCCAGACTTCACATCCATAAAGAATAACATGTGTAACAAGAGTCTCAAAGAGGATTTTATTCTTATCCAAACTCCAAATATCATTTGATTTACAATTGTTTTCAAGCCCATAATAAGCTTTCCATCCCCCAACAATCCTTTTCTCAATGCTATAATTCTAATTGAGCTTGTGGTAAATATCAATTCCAAGATATTTTTATGAATTCACTTCCTCCAAGTTGTTGTTGTCGTACATGAAGGTATTAAATGTCATATAAGAAGGTATTATTTAATAATCATTACCTTAGTATTATCAGTATTAAATGTCATACCCATATTGGAGAAAAAATCCTTGAGGATTCTTAGTTGGTTTTCAAGATCATGGGGAATCCTTTCCATAAGAACGATATCATGGGTGTAAAGAAGAATATTGATGACTATACCAGGGAGAGTAGGGCCGACACAATTTTTCTTATTCCAAGAAATCTTCTAACTTGTCAATGTAAATGCCAAAAAGGGTAGGGGACAAGGGAAAACCTTGTTTGACTATGATATTGTAGTTAATATCTTTTGACCATCCCTCATTATTTTTAAACTTAGAAATAATGTTATTGTACATCCTCATTGCAACATCCCTCAACGCGAGAGGCACTTTTATCTCTTCCAACCTATTCCAAAGGTTTTTACTAGGATCCATGTCTAAATCTTTTCTAAAGTAAAAACAAAAAAAAAAAAATTGTTTTTATTATTGCAGAACTCCTTTGCAATGATTCTAAAGGTAACAATATGGACCACAATTGAATGATATCTCCTAAACCTGGCCTGGCCTTTATCTCTTTTACCGTGACTTTCTAGCCAAATTCTAATCTTCTTTTCCAAATAATTCCATAAAGCTTGGATAAAATTGGGCTAATCATAATGGTCCTATAATTAGAGGGAATGTTTCTATCCCCATTTTTGAAAATAGGAACAATGAGGCTTTACATTCAGGGTTTAAGGAATCCATGTCTGACTGCTAAATTGAAGATCTTTTGTATGTGAGGGATAAGGATTGGCCCTTCGATTTTAAAATTTTCATCTTGGTAGCCTTCAATGTCCTTATATTTCCCATTTGCAAGTCGCTTATCCCTGAACTCTATGTCATCTAAAGAAAAAACTTCTTCCTTTTTAGGGACAATAGGAATGGTGTCCATGCCATTAGGGAAATCCTAAAGACTTTTAAGGTAGGATTTCTAGTCCCTTAAGAGAATCCTATTATTTTCTTTAGTATTGTGTTTTAGAATTTGGCTCCAAAACTTCTTAGGATCCAACTTATATAGTTGTGAAAGTTTCTCTTTCCTTTTATTGATATAGTACATTTTTTTCCTTTTAATTAGGGCTTTGTACGTATTGATCTTATAGAGTTTTAAGGACTCATTAGAAGCATCCCTAATGGATTTCCTAGCAATTTTACATTATTTATCATACCAAGGGTTGGTCGTTCTATTATTCTCTTTATAGTACAACTCGAAAGAGAACTTGTTAATAGAAGTGGAAAGGGTAGTTGTAAAATTATGATAGAGTTCTTCAATGTTATCCTTATAAGTTAGGATATTTAATTTACGATTTAATTCCTTTAATAAAATGTCAACTTTACTTTTGTTAAAGCACAAATTGCTTTGATTATCAGAATTATCTTCAATGATGCTCCTATGGATGGAAAAGTTTAGATTTAGGGTTAAGCATTTATGATCATAGTCCCACTCATGGTCATTTAAAAGGTAAAAAGTTTCTATCTAGTTGGAAACAGGGATATCAGATATCACATAATCTACAACACTACTACCTAGCCCATGAATACAAGTCATCTAGTTGGATTTTTTCCACTTCATTACTCCATTGCAAATTATTAGGTCTTGAGAGTTGCAGATCTTGACCAACTCAGTACCAAAAAAATTCTCAATTATGTCGTCAGAGCTTCTTTTGTATCTATTAGATAAAAGAAGGTCCTCATCTACCCATAAAGGATTATAGTTGGAGTCATTATTTAAAAGAGTAGCTTGTTTAGTTGCAGTTCTAGCATTAAAGTCTCCTAGCGGGAGTATATTACCTTCATTTTTCAAACTATAAATATCTTGTTCTAAATTATTCTAGGGACAATTGTTATCTAGATTGTTTTTCTTATAAAAAGTAGAATTAATAGGTGAAAAATATCAAATTTCTATATACATATTCTTAGTATTTGTGTCTACAATTTCTATCCAAATGTATTGTTTGAGAGGGTCAATCTTATCAAGTTGAATGTGAGGTGAAATGCTCTTTCTAATATAACAATCTACACCTCCCATCCCTCTACAGTGGGATTTTTTGTTCCATGCCTACCACAAGACAAATCCTTCTATGTTAGGGACCTTAGACTCCTAATTCTCCCAAGTTTCAACTAGAAAGATAATATCAATATCAATCGTGATCCAACTTATCATAGTACCTTTGTGCCATGGAAAGCCATGACAATTCTAAAAAAGGATCCCGAGTGTCTCAAATTCCTATTTATTATTATCCTCCTCATCTCTATCCCTAACAATAGCTTTTCAATTCCTAATTATTGCACATTTTCCTTATTTCCTAGCTTCTTTTACCTTTTGAACTTCCTTCCTTAATTTAGCTTGGTCTTCGGGAATGAGGTCTTCATTCGTAAATATTACTAACCCTTTAAAGCTTGAATATTTATTAAGTATGATATATTTATGGTCATTACAACTTACTTTTTCACAAATCAACCTATCTTTTTGATCAATTATGTAACAACCCTAGTTGAATAAATGTTTAAGGTTTATTAAGTAAAAATTTTATTTAGGGGATTAATTGTCTTAACATGGTATTAATTAAACAAAGATTGATCTAATGATATTAATTAAGTAGCTATTAATTAATTAAAGGTTATAATTTTTATTAATTAATTAATTAATTAACTACCTATTACATTTAATAACATGAGTATTAAATTTAATAGATTAATAAGTTATATTGTTTAAATTAAAAGGTTACGTACACGGAAAGGGATAGCATATTAACTACAACAGGATAAAATAATAAAGGAAAGGATAAGGGGCATTAACGAGGGGTAGGTAAGGAAGTAAATGCATGTGGCGGTGAAGGAAGGATATGGAGGCAGAGGAAGTGGAGGAAGGGATTATCATTCGACGGGAGATTTTTTTGGGGGGGATCTCGGGGATTTGCAGAGAGGGGAGTTGAGTTTTGGAGTTGGATTGGATCAGTACAAGCCCCAGTTTTCTAGAGGTTTTGGGCATGGGGGCCAGGATATCCATATGATATCCTAGAGCTAGGAAGTTACCTAGTTGGCAGGGTGGAACTAGGTTTTGGGCAGTGTTTACACAGTGCAGTAGCGGTCAACAAGGCAAGCGAACAAACGGAGGTTTAGCATCAGACCCTGGTAATTTAAATTGTGTATTTGTTTTATTTTTCTATAAAATTTTATTATGTGTTGATAAATTTATATGTGAATGTGCTCATATAAATAAATTATTGAATTTTACTATTATGTTGTAGAATTAATTGATGTTAATTATATGGCCACTACAAATGGTATCAAACCGTCTTAGTTTGAAATCTGGGCCTATGGGCCAAGTTCCCAGCTCCAAGCTCTAGCTCCAGTAAAACAAATATAAAACAAATATAACAATAAATGCATTACAAATTTACCAAAGTAAAACATACAGCTAGGATTGTTACAAGTATTGACTCTTAACAAACCTAACCTTAATGTATTGAGTATTGAGAGATGACCTCAAATGTAAGAAGATTTACTATAAGGATTTCACCCTGAGTTACTGTAATTTTGGTGCAGTTAGGCACTGACTACTATGTAATAGTAAAGCAAAGTCAATTAATGCACAATTTGTGAGAGCTAAATAATATGAATTTATTTATAATAGATCAGAAATGAATATAATAAAAATGCCAAACATTGTACTAATATTACCAAAGTTATTTCACCTAAAATTTATTTCGAGTAATCTTATTGTTCAAAATGCCCCTTAGTCTCCTTGAAATAATTTCACGAAACTCATTTGGAGACATATTCTCTGAGAATCAAGACTTCTGTTACTTCGGGGGATCCAAGTTTAGAATTTCTTTGAGGAAAAGATATATTAGACAGAATAATACAGAAGCTAGGGTTTGAGCAATAGGATTAGAATAAATCAGGTACTTGGGAGCTAAATAATTAGAAACTCAGGGTTTAAGCAAATTAGGCACCAAGGATTTGAACAAACGGACATGTAGGGTTTAATTAAATCTCGGTCAACTTTTCTTTAGTCTTTCTGAAAACTCATGTTGCTTCTTACTATTAGGTTTAACTAACAAATTTTAGTGATGGGAAATAAAAGGAAAATATTGATCGTAATGACAAGATTATCAAAAACAACATGGCAAAATCAAGAATATCGCTTACCTCTTTAAGTTTATTAATCAAAATATCCCATACCAAATGTGTAATAAATCCACTGGCAACTACTAATAGCTGTGTAATGCGTGTCAAAACTTCTCGAGGTCTTTTTTTTTCCAATAAGCAGATATCTTTCAAGTTCTTTGCTTATATGCTCTTGTGCATTGACTCTGGATACTAACTTCTGTAAAAAAAAAAAAAAACAAGGTGCATAGAGGCTTATATGCTCGGCATCTGCAAAAGGAAGAGACCTTGTGTAGTGGAGGTAATTTTGCAGCTCTTGTTGAACTTGATGTTTCAGGTTTGCCGAGGCTTTGACGTGGGATTTTCTCCTGACTTTCCCAGACTGTTGGATATTTCAAAGAAAAATTGTAGGCCGGACTACTGACAATTCTAGAGTATGAGAAAGAAGATGCCATGAAACCCATTTATGTTTTGAAAATGAATTTAGAGATGTGCAAGGATGGATTGATTTTGGCAATACAGTTTTTCCAATTCCGCAAAATATAACCAAACTGAACATTAGGATCTTCTTTCAAAAACAATGGGCAATATAAATTAGATCAATGACTCACTGAAGATGTTCAAGGAACCTGAATTTTCAAGAGGTAAACACTTTGAGATTATTGGAGATAGCAATCCACAATTTGATATCAAACCATTATGGGTGTTCCTCGTGAAATGGGTATGTAGCTCAGTGGTAGAGAAACTGGCAGGTCCTTGGTTCAATTTCTAGCTAGTTCAATTTTCAACAGAAATGACTGCTTGAGAATGGAAAATGTGACCAATAACATAAAACCTAGTTTGACAGAGTCTGGGATTGAGATGAATTCTTCTCGAACAAAACAATATGAATATGTGGGTGTTATTGGGAAATGAACTGGCAACCACTAAGCCAAACCTAGTTGGTACAATCCAAAACTCAAATGAAATTCTCCAAAGGGGAGAAAGAAATCCTTAAGGTCTCCATGAAAATGGAACTAACTACCAACTCGGCCAGATGCAGTTCGTAAAATCTAGAGACCAATAGAAAGCAGATGAACAGTAAGCATACCAGAGACTTTCATTTGCTTCTGGTTTAGGAATTATCCTGTATGGAAAAAACCAACCAGAGGATGTCTCTTGTTTGAATCCCAGGCCATGGTTGACTGCATGTGTTCCATGCCAAACCAATATTGAAATTCCTCAACTTTTTTGTGTCTCAAATATGTCACCCCATAAATGAGTTAAAACAGAAGGAGATTACGGTTGTTGAAAGATGCTACCAGTGCCATATTACAAAGAGAAAATAAAAAGGGAAATCGCCTTGCTGAAAATAGAACGGGCGCACTCAGAAAGGGAAATCGCCTTGCTGAAAACAGAAAGGGAGCACTTGTTGAATGTAATGCCCATCAATATATATATCTAACATTGTTATATTCACGATCATTTATTTTTTTAACAGCATAATACAATATCTAATCAACATGATATCAATCTGCTTACCAGCAACTTAAACAGTTTAGATTCATCAAATAAATCCATAGCAGAATAAATAATTACATAACTCAACAAGGTACCTGATTCTGATGCTATCTCTATTGCCAGCTGCCTTCCTTCTGCTACCTGCTACACAGTCCAGTCCTGCAAACACAGAAAATAATTGCCCAAAACCTCCTGTCCACCCTGCCAACTAGG
>JZKD02S2255694.1:17979-36426 GCA_000966675.3 Picea glauca | reverse complement strand
TCATTATTAAAATATCTTTAAATATTTTATTAATAAAATATCTTAAACTTAAATTTGATTAAATTAAAATTAAAACTTAGAGTTTTAATGGAGAAAATGTAAACAAAGAAAAAAATACTTGTTAATTAATAATATAATACAATATAATGCTGCACTGATCATTTTCATATATTTTAATTTTCTTAATAAATTAAATTTTCATTTTAATATTTAGTTTGAGTGAAATTTTAATATTTCTTTTAATATTTTAACGAAGTTACAAGTTCAAAGTAGGGTATGTATACTTCTATAATATGACTAGACTCACTAGGTCTCATACACCAATTTGGTGTTTAATTGGGTGGTAATCTTAAAAATAGATTATTATTTTTGTGAGAAACAACCTTGAAACCTCTTTTTACATGCCCTATCACCGAATCAACACTCCCATTCAAGTGAGAAATGCCTTCGACAGCCTCGAACACTGGTCACAAGAGCACCTTACCAATTCAACTACTTACCCCGCCTTAAAAATAGATTATTATTATTATATATATATATATATATATATATATATATATATTCTAAATTTTAATGATTTGAATTTTAAATTATTTTAATTCAAATGTCATAATTAATGATAACTTCTCACAAAATTCTAAACCATTGAAAAATTTCGAACCAATAGATTTATTTTCTCATTAAGTAACTCCATAACACAATTATAACGTGAAAAACAATTTAAATTACTCGATAATACAGTTATGGAGTAAACAAATAGAAGCGTTTGCAAGGAAACTACGAATCCGATGTGCAAAACACAGAAGAATTATGCCTTCGCAAAGCACGAATCCATTGCACACATCCATTACACGTGAACTCAGCGAAGACTTTCACACTAAAGTTAAAGTTAAAGCAAAATGCAAGCTGTTTAAAAAATTAAAAACCTAAATCACGTTCTAAAAGACAAAGATCCACGAACATCTCTTTTGACCGGTGATAAGATTGGTATTGTATGACTGTGCACTTGTACCAAACAGAAATGTTAGGATGGGTTTGTATGGCTTTTTAGGAACTATCATCATTACAAATTTATGATTCTGGACAATTACAAATTCACTGTTTACTCAGTAGTTCAAGCTGCTTGCTTTTCATAGACAAGCAGTACAAACTCGTCTGCATTTCAGACACCATCAATAAAAACTTGTCATGAAGATTCTGTCCTATGTTTAAAATGTGCATTGTATATCTAGCACTTGTCTATTTTTATTATATTTTTCACTGTTGCTGTTTTTTCAGTCAAACCTAAAAATCCCTGTAATTTTTCCGTTTCATGAAAGGTTTGAACTACATTCTAATCATATATATACAAGATATATACAGTCATTGAGAGATATACCCTTTGATCTAAAGGTATGTTAGATCTATCAATACAAACTTGTCAGCAAGATTCTGTCCGATGTTTAAGATGTGCATTGTATACCTAACACTGATCTATTTTTATTCTATTTTTCACTGTTGCTGTTTTAAGTCAAACTTAAAAATTCCTGCAATTTTTCCTTTTTCATGAAAGGTTTAAACTACATTCTAATCATATACAAGATATATAGTAGTTGAGATATATACAGTTTGATCTAAAGGTATTTTAGATCTATCAATACAAACTTGTCAGCAAGAATGGTTTTCACTGGTCTATTTTTATTATATTTTTCACTGTTGCTGTTTTTAAGTCAAACTTAAAAATCCATGTAATTTTTCTTTTCATGAATGGTTTGAACTACATTACAATCCTATACAAGATATATACAATCGTTGAACTACATTCCAATCCTAAACAAGATATATACAGTGGTTGAAATATATACCATTTATCTAAAGGTATGTTAGATCTATCGATACAAACATGTCATGAAGATTCTGTCAAATGTTTAAGATGTGCATTGTATATCTAACCTTTATCTATTTTTTATTATATTTTCCATTGTTACCATTTTTTAGTCAAGCTTAAAAATACCTATAATCTTTTCGTAAAAGGTTTGGACAACATTCCAATCATATACATCATATACAAGATATATACAGTCGTTCAGATATATACAGTTTCCTTTATCTATTTTTATTATATTTTTCACTGTTACTATTTTTTCAGTCAAGCTTAAAAATACATATAATTTTTCCTTTTCATGAAAAGTTTAAACTACATTCCAATCATATACAACAAGATATATACAGGTTTGAACTACATTCCAATCATATACAACAAGATATATACATGTTTGAACTACATTCCAATCATATACAAGATATATACAGTCGTTGAGATATATACAGTTTGATCTAAATTTATGTTAGATCTATCAATACAAACTTGTCATGAACATTCTGTCTTCTGTCTGATGTTTTAAGATGTGCATTGTATATCTAACCCTTCTATTTTTATTATATTTTTCACTTTCAGTCAAACTTAAAAATCTTAATAATTTTTTCTTTTCATGAAAGGTTTGAACTACATTCTAATTATATACAAGATCTATACAGGCGTTGAAATTTTTTCTTTTGATGAAAGGTTTGAACTACATTCCAATCATATGCAAGATATATACAGTCGTTCGGTTAGATTTAAAAGTATGTTAGATTTAAAGGTATGTTAGATTTAAAAATATGTTAGATCTGAAGATATATATAGCAGTATATAAAACATCAAATACTTTAATACAGAGTACATATTGTTGAGCCAACATTATAATGTAAACTAATATAAAAAATAAGCGTTGTAACTTTTTTTTTATGAAAGGTTTGAACTACATTCCAATCATATACAAGATATATACAGTAGTTGAGATATATACTGTTAGATTTAAGGTATGTTAGATTTAAAGGCATGTTAGATTTAAGGTATGTTAGATTTAAAGGCATGTTAGATCTGAACATGTGTATCCCAGTATATAAAACATCAAATACAGAGTACATATTGTTTAGCCAACATTATAATGTAAACTAATATAAAAATAAAGATAAATTCATTGTTGGAAAGATTTCTGAAAGTTCTCTAATAACCCTTTCAAAAACACATAAGTCAGTTTAGACACTGTATATATATAGTCATCAGAATTAATCACTCGGTGGTGTAGCATGAATATGAAATATCAGATATAGACAAACAAAGAAGCATGAATATGAAATATCAGTCAGACAAACAAAGAAGGAGGAAATTAACAGGAGGGAATGCAAGACAATATCTGCTTCCGATGCGAAGATTTATGTTAACACTGAGTGTCGGTCATCTCAGTCAAATAATATCAGAAAGTACAAAACTTTCATAGATTCCACATATGAATATAGCGAGCAAAAATATGAAATATGAATAAAGAGGAGAATGCCTGGCCTTCCCTGCATGCCTGCTACCTAGTTGTCTACTGTATTTTGCCTTTGAAACCGTGAATAATCGAAACCTAACTTCCTTATATATGTATTTAGAGAGCAGAAAGGCAAAGGGATTACATTAGAGCTAGTAAGTCCGTCCACTTCTATGGATTCGACTCATCGTTCCATCAACGTAAATTCCATGAAAAGAAACCTCCTACTCGCCTTGAACGAAACCCTGAAGACACAACAATCCAAATTCCAACGGTTTCCAACTGCCCACATATTGCTTTCCGCCAAGGGAAGGGTTTATCCCTACGAGAACGCTTTATGTATTCTCTCTTCTCAGACCTCTTGCGAATGGATATCAAAGCTCTGCGGTCTGATCTGCTGCTGGGATCCCTACCGATCTTAAATAATGAATCCGCCAAAGAAGCCTAATGCTGTAACCCTAAACTGAACAGGCCTCTACAGCGGAATCTGCATCTCTGGTGTTCATCTAAAGGGCCCTGAACAACGACGGAAATTGAGTGGAGAATAAAACTGTATAATAAAAGCAGAATCGGGCGAAGCCCGCACGCGTATACACAAGATGCATCCATCGATCCATCCCTTTAAGGATACAAAACAAAATGACAGGAGGGCCACTGGGCCACCGAACAGATCGATGAAAGCAAGCGACTTTTGTGTGTACGTCAAGAACAGTCCCAATACAAGGGTTCCACACCATCACCACCTTCTAGAATTGGATGACTGATTACGTATCTGAATCCGAAACCTACAGCAACTTATGTGTTGTGTTGTAAAAAAGTATCGACAAGACATGAATGCTACTTGTTTGGATTCTGTCCTTTTCCTGTTTGAAAATACGAGTTTTATGGTCCGAGAAGCCACGAAGGGGGCGGCTGAATCGATGATGTACTGCGCCCTCGTCCCACATGTCGACAGCGAGCCGCCACGACGACGCCTGCTCTACATTGTGCGTGTGGCACCTGCTTATTCGGTTGTGCTTTCGGTTGTGCTTTGCTTAGTCAGGTAGAGGGATCAAATTCATATCAAAGCTCTGTGGCCTGGATTCACATTTCATTCAGAAGGATTCGCTAGTACGATGTAAAGCTTCTATTTTTTGTTTAGCTTTTAAATTAGGGTTTGTAGATGGCCGACTTTTTAAATTCTAAAAATTGTCTTGTATCTCAATTATACTGATCTCTCAAGTATACTCAGATCAGCAAGCTTTCATTTGAGGATTAATTCTGCTAATGAATCCTTATTGGAATTAGAAAAGTTGATGACAAAAATAACACCATCCTAAAAATACCTTGCAAATATTAATAACAATATTTTATTTTAAAAAATTATTAATGATTAACAATTTTTGTAATAAAATATTATTGAAATATTAAATATACCTCTCTATATCAAATATATATGTTTCAATTTTTTTTAACATAGTTTAAAGACAAAGTTAAAATAGTATTATGATTAAAAAGGTAAAACCAGCATGCTATATAAACATATTAATATAGTGACAACAAAAATGTGTTAAAATAGAAAGGAAGAGAAGTTTCTACACCTATCATAGCTAGTTTTTAAAAGATTTTGGAGACAAATTTGGATTTGTAAGACTAAATAAAATAATATGATTTCCCCTTAAGGAGTGGATCTCCTACTTCAAAAATATTTATGAATCTCCTATTGTTGTGACATTCCAAAAGTTTATATACAGGATGAGGTGTTTTCTATAAAAGATATAAAGTTTGGGCTTAAATGGTTCACAAAAGGGAAAACTAAAGACATTGAAGGCTACCAAGCTGAAATCTTGAAAATTGGAGGGCCTATCCTCATCCCTCACATACATAGGGTTTTCATTTTTGCAGTCAAGTAGGGATACACTAAACCCTAGACTTAGAACCTCATTGTTCCTATCTTTAAAAGTGGGGATAAAAGTAATTCCTCTAATTATAGGACCATTATGATTAGCCCCATCTTAGCCAAGCTATAAGGACGTATTCTAGAAAAGAAGATCAACACATGGCTTGAAAACCACAGAAAAAAAGCTAAAGGACAGGTCGACTTTAGAGGCTATCATTCAGTTCTGGACCATCTTGTTATGCTTAGGATCATTGCAAAAGAGTGTCACAATAATAAAACTGATATCCTTTGTTGTTTTGTTGATTTTATAATAGCTTTTGACATAGTTCCCATGACTAATCTTTGGAATAGATTAGAAGAGATCAAAGTTACTTCCAAGCTTAGAGCTACTATCATAAGGCTTTATGAGAGTGTTATTTCAAAGTTTATGAAAATTGAGGGCTGGTCGGAAGAAATTAATTGTAATATAGGAGTCAAACAAGGTTGTCCCTTGTCCCCTACCCTCTTTGGCATATGCATTGATAAGTTAGAATATTGGTTGGAAGATGTTGTTTGTATTGGCTCAACTCTCGCTAGTACAACAATCACGCTTCTTATTTATGATGATGGTATTTTTATTATGGTAAGGAATCCCTATGACCTCGGTAAGAATCCAAGAATCCTCAAGGACTTCTACCCTAGTATGGGTGTGACTGTGAACACTGACAAAATGAATGTTATGATAATCAAATCCAAAAATAACACCTATGACACTTTTGTGTATGCCAACAATAGCTTGGAGGAATTACCTTCATATAAATATATTAGAATAGATATTCATCAGAAGCTCAATTGGAACTATATTGTTGAGAAAATGATAAATGGAGGGTGGAGAGTTTATTATGGACTTGAAAACAAGTGTAAACTAGCAAAAATTTGGTTGTGAGATTTAAGAAAAAAAACCCTCTTTGATGCTCTAATCACTCCTATTATAGTATATGGATGTGAAGTTTGGAGATGCATTATCTCTAGAGAATCCTGCAGCAAGATAGATAAGATTCAAAAGAATTTTATAACTTATAATCTCAAAATTAAAGGCAATATAGTCTACCCTATCCTCCTCATAGAAGCGAACCTTCCCCCATTGAGTGCAAAATCATGACTAGGTACTTAATAGACAAGAATAAGATAAACAACAAGGATCATAAGAGGCTCCCCCAAATTGCTTCGAATTCCAGCCAAAACCACAAGTGGCTCAAGCGAGGGTGGCTTCAAGATGCCAAGTCTTGGCTAAATCATTGCGGAATAATGGAAGATGTGATTCTGCATAATATAGATAATATTAAAATATTATTACATCTAAATTTAAAGAGTATATATGGTGTAATAAAGAATTAGAAGATAAACGGAAGCTAAGATACTACAAGGAGGTGGTTAACCCTAATCTAGAAGACCAAAATTATCTCTCAGTATTGACTAGAGCAAAGAAGAAAATCAACATTTATAAAATACGAATGAACTCCCACGAGCTACATAGTGAAATCGTGCATTGGAAAATTCTTAAAACACCATGGGACTTAAGAATCTATCATCTTTGCAACACTAAGAAAGTTGAAGATGAAAATAAATTTCTCCTAGAGTACCCTCCTTATACGCAAATTAAATCACAATTTCAAAATATCGGTCACAATATTGACCTTCCTAATATCCTAAGTCAACAAAAATATGGTGATCTTGGAATGCTTCTCTCAATGTTTTTTTAGCACATGTGTAAGATTCTAAAGAAATATAAGTAATCTCTTTCCTTTCTTAAGGTCTAATATACCAAGTGTGGTCTAAATGGGCGGTAATCATCATCATTATAGCTTAACATAATAAATTTATTCATATATAATTAATTAAAAATTATTGTTATTGTAAAATTTGAATAAATGTATTAATAATTAAATTAATATTAAAATTATTTACAATATTATATTGTAATATTGTAAATTATATATAATTAAGGAGTATGGTGTCGAAAGGACCGATCAAAATAGGTTTGAAGTTTGGTGGAGAGATTTCATCAGCCACTTCAATCTCTACACTCTCACTCGCCTAAGAACCTAATAAACTCCTCTCTGACTCTACTGGGTCAATGTCGTTCATAGTGGACAAAAACCTTCTCCTAACTAGTGGTGGTTCTTCCTCCTTAGGAGAAAGTTTTCATTCTCTATGTGACGGTTGAGGAATTCAATCATCTATAGTGAATAAATGTATTTTAACCAATAAAAAATTAACCTATTCTCGACTAGACATGGAACCAAAGAGAACACCCCTATAAAATCTAAGATATCAACATGAAAACTAATGGATAAAGGGGACCTTTTGAAAACCAACCCTTGGGGGATGTCAAGTCTCGAGACTTGGATATCAAAGGTGTGAGGGATAGTTATGGTAAATCACATGTAATAACCATTAACTGTGAGAGTACCCTTGTGAAGATGGGCACCCTCTAATGACACTGAAACAAAAGTTCAATGTATGCCTCAGGTCCCATAAGTTCTTCCCACCTACAGTCAACCTATGTGAATCCCTACGAATGGTCATGAAAGATACCACTTCGTAATTGATATCTTGTCCAAACAATCATGGGTCAAGACCACACATATGGGAAGGGAAACTAAGCCCAATGTTTGTTGGGTTGTTATATTCTTTACAGTGACATTCAAAGTCGAGGTGGATTCACAACAAGTCGAAGGTCTAGGTGAGTCGACCGGGTAAAGTCGAAGTCGAAGGTCAAGGTCGTTCAACATGGTAAAGACATCGACAACAAGTCGAAGAGGTCAACCGACAAGAGGTCGATAGGCAGACATGTGAAAACTAATTGAAGACCGAATGAAGACCAACTAGTAGTCGATGGTAATCTGACTTAGTAGTCGACTGTAACATAATCCTGATATTCGTGGGATTTGTAGCCAATGATCTGCATGGATCTATAACCATTTTTGGGCGCCTTTTCTTTAGGGGTTTTCCTTTTGTAAAGAATGTAAAGAAGGCATGTTCTAATCAATCTTTAGATGATGAGTGGCTAATTTCCAAGAGTATGTAATTGTAGAGGTTGTTGGTCATGTAGATGTAAGATGAATTGGATACAGGGTTGTTCTTGTGTAAGAAAGAGGGTATGATGTCGATTGTGTCTTAGGTGTGTACCAAGGTTAGACATGTAACCTCTTATTCTAAATGAATAGGAGAAAAAGAAAGAATAACACTCAAGGAAATCTGATTTTCGTGGTGGGTTTCTAGGGTAAAATTTATGTGTACTATGTGTTTTCTTTGTCATTTACTTTCTTGTTTAAGATAAATCTTTCTTCCTCTTTTCTGCTAGCTTTAGCGTGGAAGTGCGTCTCATTTCCTAACATGTGGTATCGGAGCTTGGTTTATTAACCTTGTATATGAGTTAAAACCAAGGTTCAGTAAGAGTCATAAGGTAGAAATATTTAAATAATTGTGTTAAAGAATGGTGAGCAACTCAAGAATAGAGATAGAAAAATTCAATGGACATAATTTTGAGCTTTGGAAACATAAAATTGAAGATCTCCTTGTAGATCGAGAAAAATGGAAAACAATTTGTATAGGTACCATGTCGATAGGTATTTTGACAAAAGAATGGGAGAAACTCGAGAGAAGAGAAATGAGTACTATTCGACTTTGTCTTGTAGATTCGGTACTACTGAATGTCTCAGGTGAAGATTTGACCAAGAAACTATGGGACAAGTTGGTGAACTTGTATTAGTCTAAATATCTGGTAAATAAGTTGTTTCTCAGAAAGAAATTGTATCTTCTAAGGATGAGTGATGATAGTTTAGTGACTGAGAATTTAAATGCATTTAATACCATTATAATACTATTATCTTTTGTGGATATTAAAATCACTAAGGAGGAGAAATGTATTAGCATATTATGTTCTTTTCCATACTCTTTGGATAACTTAGTCATGGATATAGGGAGTAATACAACCACATTAGAGCTAGAATATGTGGTTGCATCTCCATTGTCAGAAGAAATGAGAAGGAAGAACATGGAAGGATTGACCAAACAAGATTTAGTGGTGAGAGGTCAACCGATCGACAAAGATAAAGGAAAATTCTTCGATAGAAAGTATAAATTGAAGGGTAGATATAAATCCATGGTTTAGTCGACAAGAAGATTCTAGAAGTTTGGTAAAGTTGGGCATTACAAAAGTTAATACAAGTCGAAGGAAATGGAAGTCAGTTGAAGATCAATGATAAGTAGTCGAATGAGAGAAAGATGACTCCAGATAAGGGAGGCAATGTGTACCTGGCATCAACCGGTACATAGTCAGATCAAGATGTTTGGTTGATCAACTCAGGAGCATCCTATCAGATGACACCACATAAAGAATGGTTCTGCAAATATGAACAATATGAAGGAGGATAAGTGTTCTTGGGGGACGACTTGACAACCAAAATTGTCGGACGAGGAAGAGTTCGAGTGATACTGCAGGATGGGAGAAGTATAACCCTTCTAGGTTTGCTACATATTGCAAGTTTTTTAAGAAACCTAATATATGTCAGCAAGATGAGTGATGTAGGAGTGCACACTCTATTTCAGAAGGATTTGAGCAAGATGGTCAGAGGTGCGATGGTCTTAATGAAACTCGGTTGGATGAAATAACATCATTGTTCATGAAGTGATTTCAAATTCGACTTGAATTGACTTGACTCGGGTTGATTCTATTCAAACCAACTGTTATAGAAATGGTTTCCACACTCCATGCATATTAATTTGATGGCCTTCGATTTCCCTTTGCAAACTCAAATTCCTTGCTTTGCTCATTCTAGAGTCAAAAATTCAAAATTTTGTACATATACATGGGCAATAGTTAGACAACTCGCATATACATAAGTTTTTCCATTACATCCCACGTAGATTGGGTTTTGTGCTAAAACATTAAAAAATATGTCGGGTTTTCGTGCCATGTCACGAGATCCATGATCCTTGACCTTCAATATACTAGAAATGCTCTGACCCGACCCTTCAATTCCATTTGAAGGCTATAAATTGAGCCATATACAATCCTTTAAGGGATTCAAGATTGAGATAAAAGACACTCTGGAGATATTTCACTTCAAATCGAGTGTACATCCCTTTGTCCTTGAAAATCTAAACTTCTTTTGTTTATCCCCAAAGTCTTCCTATATTGAGAAGGAGAAACTCAATTACTGCTACTACTTGTGAGCTTTCTTTTGTGGAGGATTGAAGTGGCGAAGGCCCAGGTGAAGGGATTTGGTTTCTCGGTTCTGATATGTACCATTACAGAAGTTTGTCATGTATGTACTTACGTCGATTACATTAATAGAAATAATCTTTTCTCGTCCAATTATATGTTACAAATATTTGTATTATTTTCCATGGGAATATTCGTTATACATGTTAGTGGATTATCCTATTTTATATGCTAACTCTTTATGCAATTTCCATATGCTTATGTATCTTGGTTGTTGAGAACAACTTGCAGGAATCAAGTGTTGGATCGTGAGCTCAGTCATGGTCTTCTTCGGATGTCTAGACGAGGTAGGCTTCTATCCTTCCTTTGTTAGCATTTCCATTTGTCTAGAATACTTGATATTAGAGTTGATTTATGGGTGTCGTTCCATCTGTTGTGGTTTACCCCAAGCCATAGAGAGATTTTCCTCATAACATAATTGGCCACTCCACCGGGGATATCTCCCTTTTGGGGTATTTAGTGATTTTTCTCTCTGTTTGCTTGAGTTTTTGTGTCACTTGTTGCTTGAAAACCTATATTTTTCTTTGTATCTAATTTTCTTAGCCTAACCCTTACCTAGTCAGTGTCTTATTTGGCATACACAGTTTTTCCTTAGTAGTTGCATACATATGCTTGTTGTTTGTGCTTAGGGCGTGTACATATGCTTTTGTTCCTTGAACAGTTGCATTATTTTCTAAGTCCTTTTGGCTATGTTTAGTGTTTGTTGGGTGAGTTTTGTTGGTTGTTAAGACTTCTTGGGTCCATGTCCTGACTGTTGAGTTCCTATAGAGTGATCAAAATCTGTGTCATTGTTGAATTCTTTGGGAGAACCTATTTCTTGTCATGTTTCTCATTTATTGTCCTTGCTTTCTGGTATAGGTAGTCACTTATTGGCATCCTTCTTGGCTTGTCTTCCTTTACTTCCAGTAGGTTTTTTATAAGAGGTTGTTTATTCAATCCTTGCATTTTCATTTCATTATATTTAAAATACAAAAACATTACTTTGTTGCATTTTATTTAGATCTTTTTCTCTTTTGCCCACATTACATTAGTTTTGGCATGATAGGAAAAAATGAAATTCATTAGAATTGAAGAGATTGCATCCTGAGAACAACATTTAGAAGCATACCATTTCTTTGAAAAATCAAGACTAGTACTTAGCAGTGATTTTAAATTTTCTTCTTCTTTATATATGTTAAGTCATAACACCATCATTTTCACGATCGCACCTATTGAGTAAGCAGAAGCCACTAAAATTAATGTTGAATAATTAAAATTGATTAGAAACGATTTTATTATTCAGAGTACACAAACAAGCTTAGGATCTAGGGCCTTTGAATAGGATTTCATGAGTAAAATTCTCCAAGTCTATCAAACTCAACCTATGTTTCATACTAGGGAGTGGTGAAACTTATTATATAATTGGTGTCCTCGAGAGGATACGCTCACATCGGAGTTAACCATGAGGTCACACGAAGTTGGTTGTAGAGATAGACCTTGAATACCTTCCTAGTGTCAAAAATATTTATGGGGTTATATTTGTATTTGGGGGTTTTTCTAGTAACTTTACCTCCTTAAGAGGCGGTTCTTTCGAGACTTCAGGCTTTGATACCCTTTCCATACAATGGATCAAACTTGCAAATGTTCTCTCAAGAATTGGTTATACCACGGTGACCATAGTTGCTTGACCAAGGTATCCACACAGATTGCTTACAAGGGTTATTCTGTAGGTACTCTGAGTTAGATAGGGATAGAACAACACATATGTAACACCCCAAGGCTGAGCCCCTGTGAAATGTAATGATGTTTGCAGGCTGGTGAGCCAAGTAATTATAAGTTGGTAGGATTATGTGTTTATTAGGCCAAAGAGCCTAGATGCTAAGGTTAGTGGGCTTGATTTTTGTATATGTAATTATACATATTATAAATAAAAAAATACATCACTGCGTGTAGACCAACCACAAAGAAAACGTTATGGGAACTAAGCTCCACTAGGTAGGGGAAGGAATGGGGATGAGAGTCTAGGAAAGTGGGGCTAAGATTGAAGGCTTAACCCAAGCAGATATTAGAATGTATTCCTGAAAAGTACTAAAGTTGGGAAAATAAACCCATTTATCCTAAGTTCCTTTGAGGAGAGGAACAAACTCCAAGTGGAGAGGAGCGTGCTCCTGGAGAGCTAACTGTAACCCAGGACGCATGCATATTTATGTGGGAAGTTCCACCTTTTTTAGGGGTTCATGAACCATTCTAACCACCTTGCGAAGGAGTTTGCTCTGACCATTGCATCCCTCTCATGATTCTGCAAGTTGACCATTCTCACCATTTTTTCCTTGCTCGTTATCAATATTCTGACCAATGTGTCCATTTAGTTTCCCACGAGTCCATCCTTAGCATGCTAGACATCCCTTGTGTAGTTCACGCACGCACTAAGAAATTACCCATCCAGAATTGTTTCCTCCTTTGTGAACCTCTATAAACTATTGAGTCGTTCCCTTACCTTATCCGATTGTTGGTGGTCGTGGATTGAAGAGGTGGGTTGTCAAGCCCATGGTTGAAGAGACGAGTTTTCAAGAACATGGTTGAAGAGGTGGGTTGTTAGGCCCATGGTTGAAGAGGTGGTTTGTTAGGCCCGTGGTTGAAGAGGGAGTTTGTCAGGCCTGTGAGAAATTCTCTCCAGGTGACATAGTTTACTGGGAAGTGATTTCTCTTGGAGGGAGTCCAATACCAGCTATGGAGCTCTAAGAATTCTTGATACGACCTGTTGCTGAAGCCCTGGAAGGGAAGTGGAGCAGTCGATGGAATATGGAACAATGAAGGTGCATATTCTTGGGGTCAGACAGACATGTGGGGAATGAGATTCTGTGAATAATGGGCGTAAGTAGGCTTCAAGGAGAGAATCTTTCCAGTTGTATAGTGCAGTTTCCCATAGCCTCAGCCTAGTTCTGGGATCCCTTTTCCCTAGGTGGAGTTTAGTCCCAGCTCAGGGGTGAGCCATTGTTGAGCATGATGAGCAGTGTGGTCTAAGGTTGGGAGGTTCATGGAAGGTCTGCACATAGTTGGTGGTCATTTGTTAAAATATGAGTACCAAATATTTGTTCTCTATATGATGTATCTTGAAATTAAGTTATAATGTTGTTAGAATTGACTATGTATAATTTCGGTATGTTTTAATGTTATTTCCGCATGAACAGTGTATGAACAAAATGCTATAGTTGTTAAGTTGCATTAGATAGATATGCATGCATATAAAGTCACAAAATGGTATCAGAGCACCAAAAATAAAGATACAGTGGTTAGGTACCATTACCTGGTAAGGTTTGGTGGTCGGGGATGTCACAAATTGGTATCAAAGCCACGGTTTCAACATTGAGCCTAGATGGTCCATTTTAGTGGAAGTTGAAGCAAAAGTTTTAGAAAAGAATTGTTGTCTACATGGGAAAAATTCAAGTTCAAAGCCCATGGTTCTACCCTAAACCTGGATGGGCCATGAACGAGAAATTCAGAGTAAAAAGTCTAGAGAATTTTGATGTACTAAGTGCCAGAAGGGCGTTTAAAGAACACTTGGACTGTGTTCGGAAACACGGGAGGTGTAACAAGTTTGAGAAATGGTCACAAAGAAATAAATCAAAACATTTGTGGTGTTGGGCCATAGGATTTTTTCGTGAGAAGGAGGATCCCTCACAACCGTCAGATCTAGAGGAAGGTGTAGGAGGGTTAAACTGCAAGTCTTTCAGAATTCATGACTTCTTCAAGGTTTACGGATTAAAAGAAAATAAAGGGTCGAAGCCTGAAGTTCTGGAGTCCCAAAAAACATCTACACCATAGATCTGGAGGGGGAAAAGTATTGACCATCGGATTGACTTAAGATAGATCAGATCCATCATATCTACGCACAAGTGGTTGTGAGCTGTAGATATCATGGCGGTTCATAACTTCAGAGTTTGGCGGTAGGGAGAGTTGGGGTGTGTTGGTTCAAAAACCGTCGAAGTCAAAGTCCCTAATCAAAAGAGCAGAAGTGGCATGGAATGATGACGTTTCCTGTGGTGACGTGTACCTTTTCTATACATGGCACATGCCACCACCTCAGTTGGTGACAATTTTACTATGTGGACCCCAGAGGGTAAGGAAGTTCGAGAGCTCAGCGTTCGCGAGAAATGATGTATGCTAAGGTGAAATCTCTTGAAGCCCAAAGTCTTGAAGTGACGTGGCTTTCTAACGCCACTAGGGATGATGTGGACAGATGGGATGTGTGCCACGTGTCAGTGAATTAAGAACCTTTGTAAAAATAAATGCAGTTAGAACGTGACATATTCATCTTCCTGGTTGGTCCATGTGTTGGCATGGTGTGCCCTGCCACATGGCACTCCTAGTGGTGGAACAAGGTAGTTAAACTTGGATAAGAAGTTATCTATATCGGGGTTGTATTAACTTTGATCACGATCTATCAAGATCGATGGTCAGGAGGCATTGCGGAGATCGAAGTTGCGTGACAGATAATTCTAGAGGGCAATCCTATAATCCAAACCATGGTTTCTTAGAAGGGGTATGTGTCAGTGTGGGGACAATTGTAGAACGATCGAAGAGTTACTCCAAAACCTCTGACCCATGTCCCCGCAGTTTGAAAAGTATAAAGTTTGATGTGATGTTTTCAGTATTTATTAGTTCAAGAACGAAAATCCGTGGGCCCCAGTGGATGCGTGGTGTCATATCATGAAGTCTAGAGACTTGAAACTCCAGAAGAAATGGCTCATGATGGAATGGAAGTTAGAAACCCTAAAGTTCCATAACGCTGAAATAAAGTGACGTGATGACATCACCGGGGTGACGTGGAAATATTCGGAGATTTGCGATTCGGGAGTTTTAGGGTGTGCATATGTAAAATATGTTGAAGCCTGAAGCTCCAAAGTATCGGAGCCTTGAATCCCTGTAGCTCGAAGTTTCAAGGCTCCAAAGAAGTGCCCAAATCATAAGCGTTGGGTCTCATCCATGGTTATATGTGAACCAAGGCTCAAGAAAAAGGGGCTAGCACCTGAAATTTGTTGCAGAATAGAACTGGGCTTAGAGATAGAAGCCTGAGGGGTTATTGATCAACCAAGATCAACAGAAAATCAAATCTGATATTGTTTTTGGTTGAATCATATTGGTTTATTCTAGAAAATTATTAAAGTTTGATAGCTTGAAAAAACTCGGTTGATTGCACATTTTTCAGATTTAATGATTGTCAGAACTGAAGCGAATTGTCGCATAGTGCAGAGAAATGGGGAAGGCACATGGTGCTTATAGTTAAGAAAATGAAGTTATCAGAATGGATGTCCATTTAGGAGTTGAAGGATTGAACTCTAATGGGCATGGAGAAGAAATATATAAAGACATGGGCATGATGAAAATCATTGAAAAGTTGCAGAAAGATGAAAGAGTTCTTTGAACTCAAACTGGGCAGCATGGCTATTGACAAATATGAAAGTAGATTCTTAGAGTTGTTGAAGTATGTCTCCTTCACCAAGTATGAGATAATGAATATTCAGAGGTACCTAAGTGGGTTGTCATATTTCATTAGTGATAAAATCCAATATGATGATCCCAAGAATCTGGAAGAAACTATAAGGAGAGAAAAATGATTATATGATCAACAAAAAGAAAATCCTACTTTCCAGAAGGCTTGGGAGGACAAGAAGAAGTTCAAGGAGGAACAAAGGAAGAAGGGAAACATGCCTCCATTTTTTCAGAAATAGTCCTCAAGGACATCCATGTTTTAGATATCATAGAATGGTTGAGGTAGGAGGAAAAAGGTCAAGTAAGGCACCCATTCAATGTTGGGGTTGTAAATGAGACCACAAGTATAGGGATTGTCCTCACAAAAATGACAAGGTAAGAGTTTTCCACAATGTTCAGTGAGATGAAATAATGGGGGAAATGGGGAGAAATATACCAAGGATCTATGCATCCCTGGACGATAATCAAGAAGAGTATCAATTAGATATGATTGAAGTGGAAGATGGCTACTAGAGACAAAATGAAATTCAATGAGATGGTTAAGTCATGTCTTATGGACATGAATGGACTGAGAGCAAGGGTGGATTTGAAAATATTTCCTTTAGTATATTATGACTTCCTAACTGGTATGGATTGGTTAGACCAACACCATGCCATATTAGACTATTGTAACAAGGAATTCACTTACCTAGATGAGGAAGGAAATCAGAGAACAGTCCAAGGAATTCCTAGGGATGTGACTATTAGAGAAATTTTAGCAATGCAACTGAAGAAATGCTATAGGAAAGGTTGTCAAATATTTTCATCCCATATGGAAGAAGCATATAAGGATAAGGTACCAAATATGGAGGATCATGCAGTCCTGGAATATTTTGAAGATATGTTCAAGGAGGTACCAGGACTACCTCCAAAGAGAGATATTGATTTCTTTATTAATTTGATGCATGGAGTAGCTCCAATATCAAAGACTCCTTACAAAATGAGTACACCAGAGATGAAGGAATTGCAAATGCAACTTGAAGAGCTTATGAAGAAGGGGTATATACACCCAAGTATGTCACCTTGGGGTGCCCCAGTCTTGTTCATGAAGAAGAAATACGGGACATTGAGATTGTGCATTGATTTCAGATAGTTGAATAAAGTAACTATAAAGAACAAGTATCCTCTACCAAGGATTGATGAGCTCTTTGATCAATTGAAGGATGAAAGGATATTTTCCAAGATAGATATCAGGTCAGGATACCATCAGGTAAGGATTAAAGAGGAATATATCAGCAAGATGTCCTTCAGGACAAGGTACGGTCATTTTGAGTTCATAGTGGTACCATTTGGGTTATCAAATGCACCAATTGTTTTTATGTTCTTAATGAATGCTGTTCTTCGAGAATATTTAGACAAGTTTGTCATTGTTTTTTCTGGATGACATTTTTGTATATTCCAAGTCGGAAGAAGAGCATGAGAATCATTTGAGGATGGTTCTACAACTGCTAAGAGAACATCAGTTGTATACCAAATTGATAAATTGCTCATTTTATCAAAAAAAAAATCACTATTTGGGGCATATCATATTTGAAGAAGGGATAACAATGGACCTTGAAAATATTGAGGCCATTAAAGTGTTGGGTATGTGTTATATTATTTGCATGTGTGTGTTTGGGTGAGTCATATTAGGGTTTTTGTATCTACGAAATACCTAAAAACATTGTATATATATTGTATGGTGAATGGTGAAATTAATACAATGAAGAGTTGAAAGGTTTTCTCTCGGTTAAGGGTTTCCGGTTTAAAACTTACATGTGGTATCAGAGCTCGTTTTTGGCTTTAGAGGGACGCCTTTGTTGTCGAGGGTTTGGCTCGGTCTTGATAGATCAAGTTTATCTTGGGTCTGTGATAAACCTAAGTTTAGTGGGATCTTTTGCAGTGGTTATTCAAGTGTCGAAAGAGGAATGGCGAGATCTTCTAGAATCGAGATAGAGAAGTTAAATGGTAAAAACTTTGAGCTATGGAAGCTCAATATGGAGGACCTTCTTGTAGAAAAATAACAATGGATCGTTGTGGATCCTAGTAAATAGCCTACTGGTACCCAACCTACTGGCACACAGTCGACTGGTACACAACCTACTAGTACACAAACTACTAGTACACCACCTACTGGTATGTCGAAGGAATATTGGGAGAAGTTGGACATAAGAGCAAGGAGTACTATTCGACTTTGCCTACAAGATTTGGTGTTGTTTAATTTCTCGGGAGAATCTACAACCAAGGAACTATGGGATAAGTTATGGAATTTGTATCAATCAAAGTTCCTAGTAAACAAGTTGTTTCTTCGAAACAAGTTGCATCATCTTAGGATGGAAGATGGAGATTCTATGACAGAACATCTAAATGCCTTTAATACTCTAGTAAGTCAACTTGTCTTTGTTAATATTAAGATTGCAGAAGAAGATAAGTGTATTACTTTGTTATGTTCTTTGCCAGACTCTTGGGATAAT
>JZKD02S2255694.1:0-10491 GCA_000966675.3 Picea glauca | reverse complement strand
CCAACTAATAGGGCAGTGGTTGGGCCATAGTTTCTCAAGGAAATGGAAGAACAAATGTTGAAGATTAAGTAGAATTTGAAGGCTTCCCAAGAAAGGAACAAATTTTGTGCTGATAAGAACATAACTCACATGGAATTTAAAGTAGGGGATCATGTATTCCTAAGAGTCAAGGCCAACAAAATCTTCCTGAAGTTGGGAAATTGTTCAAAGTTGGAAGCTTGATATTGTAGGCCATTTGAAATCCTAGAGAGGATTGGTCTAGTAGCATATAGGCTTGCATTGCCTGCATGTATGTCTATACATAATGTATTTCATGTGTCATTGCTTAAGAAATATGTACCTGATGCTAATCATGTTATTGATTGGAATGTGATTCAGGTAGAGAAGGAAAGGAATTTTCAGGTGCATCCGTTGCATATACTGGATCGGAAAAGAAATCATGTCCATAATCAAGTCATAGGACTTGTAAAGGTCCAATGGACTTGGTACAGTCTGGATGATGCAACATGGGAGCATGAAGATGCTATGTGGGTAGAATACCCACATCTTTTTGAAGATTTTGAAAATCTTGTTGATATTATGTAAATGATTTTCATTGAGGACAGTGCAAAAATAAGGGGAGGGGATTGTAACACCCCAAGGTAGAGCCTTTGTAAAATGTAATGATATTTGTAGGCTGGTGAGACAAGTAATTATAAGATGGTAGGATTATGTGTTTATTAGGCAGAAGATCCTAGATGCTAAGGTCAGTGGGCCTGATTTTTGTATATGTAATTATACAGATTATTAATAAAAAAAATACATCTCTATGTGTAGACCAACCATGAAGAAAGAGTTATGGGGGACTAATATCCACTAGGTAGGAAAAGGAATGGGGTTGGGAGGCTAGGAAAGAGGGGATAATCTTGAGGGCTTAACCCAAGGGAATATTATAATGTATTCCTGAAAAGTACTAAAGTTAGGAAAATAAACCCAATTATCCTAAGTTCCTTTTAGGAGAGGAACAAACTCGAAGTGGAGAGTATCGTGCTCCTACAGAGCCAAGGGTCACCACCTTACAGAGGAGTCCTATCTGACCATTGCATCCCTCTCACGATTATGCAAGATGACCATTCTCACCACTTTTTCCTTTCTCGTTCTCAACATTCTAATCAGTGTGGCCATTTAGTTTCCTACAAGTCCATCCTTATCATGTTGGCCATCCCCTGTGCAGTTCTCGTATACACTGAGAAAGTACATAGCCATAATCGTTTCCGCCTTCGTGAACCACTGTAAACTGTTGAGTAATTCCCTTACCTTACCCGATTGTTGGTGGTCATGGATTGAATAGGTGGGTTGTCAGGCCCGTGGTTGAAGAGGCAGGTTTTTAAGCCTGTGGTTGAAGAGGCGGGTTGTCAGGCCCGTGGTTGAAGAGGCGGGTTTTTAGGCTCATGGTTGAAGAGGTGGGTTGTGAGGCCCGTGGTTGAAGAGGCAGGTTGTTATGCATGTGAGCAACTCTCTCTAGGTGAGAGAGTTTGTTGAGAAGTGATTTATCTTGGAGGGAGTCTAGTACTGGCTATAGAGCTCTGAGAATTCCTGATATGGCCTGTTGTTGAAGCCTTGGAAGGGAAGTGGAGTAGCCGATGGAATGTGGAATAATGAAGGTGCATATTTCTGAGGTGGGATAGGCATGTGGGGAATGAGATTCCATGAGTAGTGGGCATAAGTAGGCTCCTTGGAGAGAATCCTTCCAATTGCATAGTGAAATTTCTCGTAGCCTCAGCCTAGGTCTATGATTCCTTTTCCCTGGGTGGATTTTTGTTCCAGGTCAGGGGTGACCCACTGCTGAGCATGATGAGAAGCATGGTATAAGGCTGGGAGGTTCATGGAAGGTATGCACGTAGTTGGTGGTCACATGTTAAAATATAAGTACCAAATCTTTGTTCTCTATATGATGTATCTTGAAATTAAGTTATAATTTTGTTAGAATTGACATTGTATAATGTCTGTATGTTTTAATGTTTTTTCCGCATCAATAATGTATGAACATAATTCTATAGTTGTTAATTCACATTAGATAGATATGCATGCATATAAAGTCACAAAATAGTATCAGAGAAGAAAATAAAATGATACAGTGGTTAGGTAGTGTTACCCAACAAGGGCTGGTGGTCAGGGACATCACAACATAGACTTTATGGAGTATTTTCTCTCTGGAGGAATATGAACAACTCCACTATGAATCCCATGAGGGTCTTTATAACGGATTATGTTACCTCCATTATATTGTTTGGGAGTCTCATCCCCTCTTGGGAGAGGTAAAATTTCTTTATTTTGGGAGGTCCCTTCAGCCATATTAACTTCTTTAGTTCGTGAGGTCCCTTGTTGAGAAAAGGATAAATGGAGGGTGGAAATACTACTATGGACCTAGAAACAAGTGTAAACTAGCGGAATTTTGGTTGTGAGATTTAATAAAAAAATCCTCTTTGATGCTCTAATCACTCCTATTATATTATATGGATGTGAAGTTTGTAGACGCATTATCTCTGGAGAATCCAACACAAAGATAGATAAGGTTCAAAAGAATTTTATAAATTATAATCTCAAAATTAAAGCTAATATACCCTATCATATCCTCCTCATATAAGTGAGCCTTTCCCCCATTAAGTGCTAAACTATGATTAGGTACGTAATAGACAAGAATAAGATAAACAACAAGGATGATAAGAAGCTCCCCAAAATTGCTTCAAATTCCAGCCAAAACCACCAGTGGGTCAAGCGAGGGTGGCATCAAGATGCCAAGTATTGGCTAAATCATTGTGGAATATGTGAAGATGTGATTCTACATAATATAGATAATATTAAAAATATTATTACATATACATTTAAACAGTATCTATGGTGTACTAAATAATTAGAAAATAAAAGGAAGCTTAGATACTACAAGGAGGTGGTTAACCCTAATCTAGAAGATCAAAAGTATCTCTCAGTCTTGACTAGTGTAAAGAAGAAAAAAAACATTTATAAAATACGAATGAACTCCCACGAGCTATAGAGTTAAACCGTGTGTTGGAAAATTCTCAAAACACCATGGGACACAAGAATCTATCATCTTTGTGACACTAAGCGGATTGAATATGAAAATCACTTTCTCCTAGAGTACCCTTCTTATACCCAAATTAAATCACAATTTCAAAATATCCGTCACAATACCGACCTTCCTAATCTCCTAAGTCAACAAAAATATGGTGATCTTGGAATGCTTCTCTCAATGTTTTTTTAGCACATGTTTAATATTCTAAAGAAATCTAAGTAATTTATTTCCTTTCTTAAGGTCCAATAGACCAATTATGGTCTAAATGGATTCTAATCATCATCATCATCATCACCATTATATCTTAACATAATAAATTTATTCATATATAATAAATTAATAATTATTGTTATTGTAAAATTTGAATAAACATAATAATAATTAAATTCATATTAAAATTATTTACAATATTATATTGTAATATTGTAAATTCTATATAATTAAGGAGTATGGGGTCGAAAGGACCAATCAAAAGAGGGTTGAAGTTTGATGGAGGTATTTCATCAGCCACTTCAATATCTACACTCCCACTATCCTAAGAACCTAATAAACCCCTCTCTGACTCTACTGGGTCAATGTCGTTCATAGTGGACAACAACCTTCTCCTAACTAGTGGTGGTTATTCCTCCTTAGGAGAAAGTTTGCATTGTCTATGTGATGGTCAGGGAATTCGGTTAGCTAAAATGAATAAATGTGTTTTAACAAAGAAAAAACAAACCTATTCTCGACTAGACATGGAACCAAAGAGAACACCCCTAGAAAATCTAAGATATCAACATGAAAACTAATGGATAAAGGGGACCTTCTAAAAAATAACCCTTGGGGGATGTCAAGTCTTGATACTTGGATATCAAAGGTGTGATAGATAGTTATGGTAAATCACACATAACAACCCTTAATAGTGACAGTACCCTTGTGAAGATGGACACCCTCCAGGGAAACTGAAACAAAGGTTCAACGTATGCCTCAGGTCCCATACGTACTTCCCACCTACAGTCAACCTATGTGAATCCCTAGGAATGGTCGTCAAGGATACAACTTCTCAATTGACAACTTGTTCAAACAATCATGGGTCAATACCACACACATGGGAAAGGAAACTAAGCCCAAAGTTTTTTGGGTTGTTATATTCT
This sequence comes from Picea glauca, assembly GCA_000966675.3. Classification (NCBI taxonomy): domain Eukaryota; kingdom Viridiplantae; phylum Streptophyta; class Pinopsida; order Pinales; family Pinaceae; genus Picea; species Picea glauca. Next base: position 6,285 of record JZKD02S2255694.1, on the reverse strand, counting down.
TTGCAATGACATTCGAAGTTGAGGTGGATCGACAACAAGTCGAAGGTCGAGGTGATTCAACCGGGTAAAGTCGAAGTCAAAGGTCAAGGTGAGTTGACCAGGTAAAGTTGAAGTCGAAGGTCGAGGTGGTTCAACATGGTAAAGACATTGAAAACAAGTTGAAGAGGTCAACCTACAATAGGTTGATAGGTGGTCATGTGGAAACTTACTAAATACCAAGTGAAGAGCAACTGGTAGTCGATGGTATTGCGACTTGGTAGTCAAATGTAACATAATCCCAAGATTTGTGGGATTTGTAGCCAATAATCTTTGTGGATCTGTAATCATTTTTGGGAACCTTTTCTTTATGGTTTTACTTTTTTAAATCCTATAAAGAAGGCATGTTGTAATCGATATTTAGATGATGAGTTGCTAATCAGCAAGAGTCTGTAATTTTAGAGGTTGATGGTCATGTAGATGTAAGACAAATTGGCTACAGGGTTGTTCTTGTGTAAGAGAGATTCTATGATTTCAATAGTGTCTTACATGTGGAACAAGGTTAGACATGTAACCTTTTATTCTCAATGAATAGGACAACAAGAGAGCATAATTCTCAAGGAATGTTGGTTTTCCTAGTGGGATTCTAGGGTAAAATCTTTGTGTAGTGTGTGTTTTCTTTGTCATTTACTTTCTTTTTTAAGATAACTCTTTTTGTCTCTCTTCTTCTAGGTTTAGTGTGGAAGTGTGTCTCATTTCCTAACATGTGGTATTGGAGCTTGGTTTAACAACCTTATATCTGAGTTAAAACCTAGGTTCAATAAGAGTATTAAGGTAGAAATATTTAAATAATTGTGTTAAAGAATGGCGAGTAACTCGAGAATAGAGATCGAAAAATTCAATGACCATAATTTTGATCTTTGGAAGCTTAAAATTGAAGATATCCTTGTAGATCGAGAACAATGGACAATAGTCTATCTAGGTACCATGTCAATAGTTATGTCGATGGAAGAATGGGATAAACTCGAGATAAGAGTAAGGAGTAGAATTCAACTTTGTCTTGTAGATTTTGTACTACTGAATGTCTCAGGTGAATATTTGACCAAGAAGTTGTGGGACAAGTTGGGGAGCTTGTAACAGTCCAAATACCCGCTAAATAAGTTTTTTCTCATAAAGAATCTATATCTTCTAAGGATGAGTGATGACAGTTTGGTGACTAAGAATTTAAATGTGTTCAATACCATTATAATCCTATTATCTTTTGTAGATATTAAAATCACCGAGGAGGATAAACGTATTATCATATTATGTTCTTTGCCAGACTCCTGGGATAGATTAGTCATGGATATAGGGAGTAATACAACCACATTAGCGCTATAATACGTGGTTGCATATCTACTGTGAGAAGAAATGAGAAGGAAGAACATGGAAGAATCTACCAAATAAGCTTTAGTTCTGAGAGGTCGATCAGTTGATAGAGATAAAGGAAAATTCTCTGATAGAAAGTATAAGTTGAAGGGTAGATATAAATCCATAGTTCATTCGACGAGAATATTATAGAAAATTGGTAAAATTGGGAATTACAAAAGGGACTACAATTCGAAGGAAATGGAAGTTAGTACATGATCCAATGAGAAGCAGTCAACTAAGAGAAAGATGACTCCAGATAAGGGAGGTGATGTGTATCTGGCATCGACCAGTACAAAGTCCGATCAAGATGTTTGGTTGATAGAATCATGAGCATATTATCATATTACACAACATAAAGAATGTCTCTACAAATATGAACAATATGGAGGATAAGTGTTCTTGGGGTACAACTAGACAACCAAAATTGTCGGAAAAGGAAGAGTTTGACTGATATTGTAGGATGGGAGGAGTATAACCCTTCCAGGTGTGCTACACATTTCTATTTTTTCAACAAAATTGATATATGTCAGCAAGATGAGTGATGTAGGAGTGCACACTCTATTTCAAAAGGATTTGGGTATTAATGAAATTTTTTTTGATTAGAACCATATACACATTATTAGGGAGTGTTGACTCTACTAGATGAAACAATATCATTGTTCTTGAATTTGACTTGAATTAGAATCAACTTGACTTGATTCAGGCTGAGTCGATTCAAACCGGCTGTTATATAATTTTTTTCCACACTCCATTCATATTTCTTTGATGACCTTCCCTTTCCCTCTGCGAACTCAAATTCCCTATTTTTCTCATTCCAGAGTAAAAAATTCAAAATTTTGTACATACACACGGGCCACAGTTAGATAGCTTGTGTATACGTAGGTTGCTCCATTACATCCCATGTACATTGGGTTTTGTGATAAAAAATTAAAAGATATGTTGAGTTTTCATACCATTTCACGAGATCCATGATCCTTGACCTTCCATATATTGGAAACTCTCCGAACATACCCTTGAAGTCCATTTGGAGGCTATAAATTGAGCCATATACAATCCTTTAAAGGATTGAAGATTGAGATAAAAGACACTCTGGAGAAATTTCACTTCGAATAGAGTATTCAACCCTTTGTCCTTGAGAGTTTGAACTTCTTTTGTTGAGCCCCAAAGCTCTTCATATCTTGAGAAGGATAGACTCAATTACTCCTACTACTTGTGAGCTTGTCTTTGTGGAGGATTGAAGTGGTGAAGGCCTAGGTGGAGGGAATTGGTTTCTCAGTTCCAATATGTGTCATTACATAAGTTTGTCACCTATGTACCTATGATGATTACATTAATAGAAATACTCTTTTCTCGTCCAATTATATGTTGCAAATATTTGTATTATTTTCCATGGGAATATTCGTTATACATGTTAGTGGATTATGTTAGTTTATATGATAACACTTTATGAAATTTCCATATTCTTGTGTACCTTGGTTGTTGAGAACAATTTGGAGGAATCAAGTGTTGGATTGTGAGATCAGTATTGGTCTTCTTCAGACGTCTGGACGAGATAGGATTCTATCCTTCCTTTGTTAGCATTTCCATTTTTCTAGCATACCTGAGATTAGAGTTGATTCATGGGTTTATTTCCATTTTTTGTGGTTTAAACCAATCCATAGAGTGATTTTCCTCGTAACAAAATTGCCACTCCACTAGGGATATTTCCCTTTTGGGGTATTTAGTGATTTTTCTCCTATTTTGTTCTCCGTTTTTCTAAGTTTCCGTGTCGCATGTTTCTTGACAACCTCTATTTTTCTTTGTATGTGAGTTTCTTGGCCTAACCCTTTCCCAGTCAATGTTTTATTTAGCATACATATTTTTTCCCTTGTAGTTGTGTACATATGCTTATTTTCTATGCTTAGGGCACATACATATGCTTTTGTTCCTTGAAAAATTGCATACACTATTTTCTAAGTATTTTTGGATATGTTTAGTGTTTGTTGAATGAGTTTTATTGGTTGTTGAGACTTCTTGGGTCCATGTCCTGATTGTTGAGTTCCTACAGAGTGATCAGAAGCTTCATCATTGTTGAATTCTTTGGGAGAACCTAGTTCTTGTCATTTTTCTCATTTTTTGTCCTTGCATTCTAGTCTGGGTAGTCGCTTATTGACATCCTGCTTGTCTTTTATTTCGGTGCTTGCATTAGGGTCTTTCTAAGAGGTTGTTTATTTAGTCCTTGCATTTTCATTTAATTATATTTAAAATACAAAAATGATTACTTTGTTGCATTTTATTTAGATCATTTTCACTTTTGTTCGCATTACATTAGTTTTGGCCTGATAGGAAAAATTGCACTTCATTAAAATTGAAGAGATTGCATCTTGAGAACTACATTTAGAAACATATAATTTCTTTGAAAAATCAATACTATTAATTAGAAGTGATTTTACATTTTCTTATTCTTTATATATGCTGAGTCATAACACCATCAGTTTCACGATCGAACCTCTTGAGTAAGTAGAAGCCACTAAAATTAACGTTGAATAATTAAAATTGATTAGAAAATATTTTATTTTTCAGAGTACACAAACAAGATTAGGATCTAGGTCCTTTGAATAGGATTTCATGAGTAAACTTCTCCAAGGTTATCAAACTCAATGTATGTGTCTGACCAGGGAGTGGTGAAAACCATTGTATAATTTGTGTCCTCTGGAGGATCCACTCGCACCAGAGTTAAGAATGAGTTCATGTGAAGTTGTTTGCAGAGATGGTCCTCTAATACCTTCCCAGTGTCAAAGATATTTATGCGGTTCTATTCGTATTTAGGGGTTTTTCTAGTACCTTTGCCTCCTTAAGAGGTGGTGCTTTTGGGACTTCGGGCTTTGATACCATGTCCATACAGTGGATCAGACCTGAAATTGTTCTCCCGAGCATTGGTTATACCATGGTGACCATAGTTTCTTGACCTAGGTATTCACACAGGTTGGATACAGGGGTTATTCTGCAGGTACCCTCAGTTAGATAGGAATTGAACAACACATAGAATTTATGGAGGATTTTCTCTTTGGAGGAATTTGATCGAATCCACAATGAAGCCCAAGAGGGTCCTTATAACTGATTCTATTAACTCCACTATATTGTTTGAGATTCTCATCCCCTCTTGGGAGAGCCATACGTTATTTAGTTTGGGAGGTCCTTCCAACTATCATATCCTATTTGTGTACATTGGCGTTTAGTTTTATTTAGGGGTGTTCTATTTGTTTACTAGGTGGCCTTAGGATTTTATTTTTCATTCAGAGTTCTGAGTCATCATGGAGCAAGAACAACCTCCCCACCGATCTCTCTATCTTTTGATCCAGGTACCATAGTTTGTTCTGTTACTGAAGCCACCTCCTAAAATGCATAGAGTTAATAAATGTCGTACATATATCTCCATCGTTCATACTCACAACCATCCTACCATGATTACTGACCCACACATGAATGTGTCAAGAATCCCTTCGAATCCAGCCTATGTTATTATTAGTGGAGTCCCATTGACTCCCTCATCATCAATTTTTTGGATTTTCGAGAATCCCTCACTTTATGCTACCCATCCCATGGTCTCTACTTTGTTAATGGTGAAAAATCCTTTTGTATTCCTAGTTGGTACATCTAATCATAATACTCAATCGATACCTTGGGCCTCTAATCCTTTCTCTTTTGGTATGACATATATGACTTCGAGCTTTTCATCATCCATCTCAACGTCTAATGTAAATCCTAGTTTTTGGTATGGAGGCACGACAAATCCTTATACTTCTTTTAGTTTTGGTGGGGAGAATATCCCTCAACCAATTACCATAGTAGTAAGTTGGAATCCTCCTTCCTCTATACCCAATCGTAGATACAATCCTCCAGGGTGGAGTTCACAAATGGGAGGTCCTTTTACTTCTTATATCCCATCTGTCATTCCTTCTTCAATGATGCCAACTCCTAAGAATGTTTTTCTTATAGAAACCCTTCCTATAACCTATGGTGTTTCATCAAGGGAGAGTCAATTTTATGGTATGGGAAGGACCTCAAAAAACGTTCTTTCATATGGGGGAAACATAAATCCTCACATGAGTAACATGTATCATGTCACTTTCTTCTGGCAAGAGGCTTCCTCGGGGATGATTCTGGTGATGTCCCCAACCACCAACAGGTTGGGCAATGCCACTTCTCGGATGTTTCACTTAGCTCTGATACCATTTTCTGAATTTATATGCATGCATATCTAAGACAATTAACAGTTACAATGTTATATTCATCGCACTTATTCTTGCGGAAATAATCATTAAAACATACCGACAATATATGTATACACACAACATTTTCTAACCATACACAGATTAATGTGGAAATAACAGTAAGTCGAAAAACACAACATAGATGATATATCCAGTCCTTACTCATCAATTCATAACACATTTACAATTACACAACATACAATTAACAGATATTTGGTACTTATCTTTCAATAAATGACCACCAAGTTGCATGCAGACCTTCCACAAACCTCCTAGCCTTAGACCACATTGCTCATCATGCTCGACAGTGTGTCACCCCTGAGCTCAGACTAAACTCCACCAGGAAAGGGATTCCTAGGCTATGCAAGGACAACAAGAAGGTTGCACAGATCAACAAGAAGGATTTTCTCCCAGGGCCAACTCACACTAACAACCTATAGCCTCTCATTCCCCACATGTTTGTCCCACCTAAAGAAGTGTGCCCCTTCTGTAAGGTAGCTAGAGAGGTAGTGGCTAACTTACATCCCCCTTTGTGGTATACCTAGGGAGGTAATATGGGGTACCTAGGGAGGTACCCAATGGGAATGTAGTTATGTGTTAGTCATTTAATATATGGGAATGTGGTCATTCAATGTAAGGTGGACTA
>JZKD02S2255683.1:0-12402 GCA_000966675.3 Picea glauca | reverse complement strand
CACATCTAAAAAAGTAGATCAACAAAGTGTTTGACGAAATACCACAACCAGGAAAAAGTTTTAAAAAGACACCAAAACAGTGATGATCCTTGCATAATGGCTTGGGATCATTACATATGTTGAACATATTGAAGGCTCTCATCCCATGTACATGGATGCTTGGAATTATGCATGAGTAGGATATGAATAATCATCCTTCGATTTTCCCATATGTTTGGAGATGAAAGGAAGTTAATTTGGTCAACTTGGTGTCCATCAGAGACCATAGGTTGGACTAGAAGGTACTGAGGAACCTGTTATCCCTATCTGAAATGATGGTTTGTGATGGCCCAAAATGAACCCAAACATGTTCGAATAAGAGCATAATAGTGGCCTTGGCTATGATACTCTTTTTACATGGTGCCAAAATGGCCATCTTAAAGAATCGATCGACGACCATAAAGGCACAATCATGACCATGTTTGGTGGAGGGAAAAACTGACATGTAATCTATGGAGACTGACTCCCAATGCTTATTTGGGGCAAGGAGAGGACTGTACAATCCTTGCTTCTTGATGGATGGTCTAATGATGGCACAAACAGTGCATGAGCTGATATATTGGTTGATGTCATGTCGAAGCTTTGGTCAGTAGAAATACTTCTAAAACACTTCTCCCATCTTCTCCACACCAAATTGCCCTACCACCCAACTGTAATGTGCCTCCCAAATTAGCTTTTCACATTCACTTGAAGGAACACAAAGATGGCCCATATAGCACAAGAGTGCATCCTTGAGGCGTAAGTATGGGATTTTCTTTTCTGCACTCAATGTCAGATAAGTAGCAGTGAATTTAGAGTCATTATTGTATAATTGTGGCCACCTAGATGTCTCGTGCCCACAAGAGTTAAGAATTGTGGTTATTGCCACAATTGGGGGCCGACTAAGGCAGTTTGCAGCATGGTTGGCATTTCCCTTCTTGTACTTAATGTTCAATTGGAATTGTTGCAGGTATGTGGACCACTTCTGATGGAAATAATTCTGCAACTTTCCTTGTGTCTGCATGAATTATAGAAGCTTGTGATTAGTGTGGATGATCATTTACTTTCCCATAATATAATGCTTCTACTATCAACATACCTGCACAATGTAGTATATATCTTTGTCATAAGTGGGATATCTATGAACATTAGACTTCCTTGTCATCTAACAACTTCCTTTTTGAAACTTCCAAAGCCTTAAGTCTAGCTTTTGAATCCTCATCAAACACCCCATTCAAATTCTCAATAATAAACACTAACAATTTATTTCTACTAACAATTTATTTCTTCATTATAATGAGATCATTTTCAACTACCCTTTTTTTTATTGAAACCCAAAGAGGATATACCAAACTTAACCATTTTTAAGTTAGCTTTTAATCCTCATAAGATACCCCATTCAAATTCCTAATATTAGATACACAATTTTAGATACCCCATTCAAATTCCTAATGATAAACACTAGCAATTTGTTTTTTCGTTGTAATGAGATCATTTTCAACTAGCCTTCTTTTATTGAAATCCAAAGAGAATACAACAAACTTAACCGTTTTTAGATTTGCAACGGACTAGAGGCTAGTAGATTCTCTACGAAAGTCATCATAACTTTCCCATTCGAATTTCACTAAGTCAATGAATTCCTCATCCTCTAACCATAATGAATTAAACTTAAAGTATAAGAAGTTGCCTATATTCCTTTCCAATTTACAATAGGATAGGGAGGTGATGAGAAACCTGATGAGAAACCCCTCCAACTTCCACTTGCGACTTCATTTTCTCATCAGTTATTAAGGATTCTGATACAAACCTATCTAACCTTTTGGGTTTCCATCAACCCTTATTCTTGATTTAATACTTTTAATGATAAATTAAAAATAGGTGAAAACACCTATTTCTTTTTATATCCTTAAAAAAATGGTGTTTTAGCCAATAAAATACATTTCTAGGAGGATTTCTTTTAAATTTCTTCTAATACATGTGTAAACGTATATCTTTAAATATCACGTAACTATAAAATATATAGGAATAATAAAGAATGTTTTTTGACATTATTATATTGTTTAATTATATTACTAAATATTTAATTTATTTCAAAGGTTTTAAATTTAATATTAAATATATAAAATACCGGTTTAGCATGTTATATATATATATATATATATATATATACACACTGCCATTACATATTTTATTGTCCATATACACAAATTTATATGTTTCATTATTATTTGTAAATTTCATCTCATAACTATACATTAACTTATTAGTCTATGCTAATAACTTTACATTAATTTATTAGTCTATGTTGAGGGCGGTGTAGGGGTTTAGTACAAGATATTAAGGAGGGTAGCATAATTGCAGTTTTAGCGACTGAAGATTCACATGGTTATCCATTCTGGATAGGAAAGATTATAAAGATTGAGAAATAAAATGATGATGTTATTGCAATTGAAGTGCATTAGTATGCAACAAGTACACACCCATTCAATGGTGTGTACAAGCTAGAGATGGTGGTTGAGAAACATGTCAATAGAAAGAGAAAAAGAAAGGGTTAAAATACAACTCGTTGTCGCACTGACCTCTTAAAATTAGATGATGTTGACATACTTGTTTATGACTTCAATTTGACAAAGAGAGGAACTCTTCACTCCAAGACAACAAAGATTATCAAGAGGTTGTTGTCGTAAGAAATAAATGCAAGATGGGAGTTTGTTTAACCTAGTCGTAGATCTAAAAGACATTTGGCATCTGAAATGTTGGGCATGCATGTAGACTCAGATGATGCATTCATCGACAATAGAGAAGAGTATGGATCATCTACATCTCCATCCAAACATTCATCTGAAGACAATGTAGACTATGATGGTATTTCAGAAACCATGAGTCAATATGAATAAGTGTATGAAACATTTTATGCATTTTTTTATCCATATGATGTTTGTATGGTAACTAAAAATGAGCATTGAACTTACATATGATCTTACATAAAGTTATGGATATTTTGTTATGTTTTATGAATGATATGTTTTTTTATTATGGATAATATACTAAAATTCCTTAGCTCATATGTTTTGAATATGGTCAATATAGTAATACTTTTAAGAAATTATTTATGTTTCATTCAATGTAACTTGTATTTACTTTTTTATTATTAAAAAGTGACGTTGAATTTTTGAAGTATATTGTGATATTTTCATGGCATTATGTATTACCTTGTGCTTTGTGTGATAATAACATTTAAAAAGTAAACATTCAAGGGTTGATTTTATGATTTTGTTTACAATAATGGTGAGTTCTTTTACCACATTATAAAAATGCGTCATTTTCATACCCCAATTTTAGAACCGGTAGCAGTACTTTTCAATTTGATGGTTGATTTTGAGTTTTTGGTTTTAATGGTACCAAGTGATAAAAATATGATTTCAAATGATCTCAAAATTTAACGTTTTGAAAAGAAAAAAAAAAAAATCAAAAACAGCGTAATTTTTTTTAGGTGCTGATTTTAAGGTTTTTCTAAGCTATTGTCTAAGTTTTGAAGGCCATGTTTGAAAAAATGTTGTAATTTTGACCCTGTTTTAAAAAATGGTGCTACTAGTAGCACCACCTTTTGATTTGGGGGTTGATTTTGATTTTTTTGTGCAAAAATATGGGTTTTTGGGGCCAGAGTTCTCATTTTGAGGTCACAGTTCTCATTAAGTCAGTAACTATGTTTGTGGTCAACATATATCCTTCGATGGTCTTAAACATGATGATTGTTTCTTCCTTAATCGGGTCCGATGGAGGAATTTTGTTTCCTACTGGCTTGAAATCAACTATCAAACTTAAACTGCAAGAGTTGGCATCAACTCCTAGAATTACCTTCAAGGTTGAAATTTTGTTGCCTACTGGCTTGAACTCGATTGTCCAACTTACACTGCAAGAGTTGGCATCAGCTCCCGAAATTACCTTCAAGGTGAACTTGAACACTTTGTATACACTCATAATCTCGCCCTCTATCACAGTGTAGGTAACGATCATATTTGTTTCATCCCAAGCATCAATCCTCTCTTTTGTATGGGTCAACATTTTCATTCCTGCACCCAACAATGGGTTTTTTGTCAATACATTCAACCTGAAACCATCCTTTGAAACGTTCAAGTTTTAAAAAGTTGAATTTTTATAGGGAGTTGGGTTTCATCAGAGTGTTTGGATGTAGCCTGTATGAAAAACAAAATGTTCTGCTTAAAAACAAAAGTGGATAGAGTTGGTTTCCTATTAGGTTCTCTAAATGGCTTAGTTCTAAAAAAAATCATATTAGTTCTAAGCATTTTGATTAGGAGACCACATATATTGTACCTAGACCAATCGACAAATTTTAAGATGCATTTTTTCCTACTTGGATTATACAGTGTTTCTACTCACTGCAACTTCGAAGAAACAACCACATCTTTTTGCTTAAAAAAAGCTGGAAAAAGGAGAAACTAGTATTGAAAATTAAACTTCGAGACCTGCTCATACAGGTTGTTCTACCAAGTTCCATGCCCATCGATTGCCAGACTCTATTTGATCTGGATTATGTTCGGAACGAAATGAAAGCAGAGAAATTACAGTGAAATACTCATGAAATTTTCCAGAAACAGAGAAATTCAACAATACTCGATTTCTATTAATGAAAGAATTGTAAAGAAACTGTAAAAATACAAAGTGCAAGACTTCCTAGAATGGTGGCAGCTTTATCTCTGAGAGGAGATGTGATGGTTACGTTTATTCGCAAGAAGATGATTACAATGAGGCTCTGAAGGCCTTTTTATGTTAAACAAGAATGTCAAAACCCTAGACATCCAAAAACCTAACCCTAGGAGATGAAACACCAAAAGTCATGTGGGCTTCGTTTGGGTAAGTTAGTACAATAACTTCTTGGGGTCGTAACTTTTGCATACAATCTTCGTTTTAGGTGCATGATAGCCCGTTGGCAAGGTGTTTTTGAGAACTATGCATTACGCCATCAAACTCTAACTCTGTCTGTAGTTTGATTGTGGCGAGCCAAAATAACAATGTTTTGGGATCCAAAACAACCCTGAAAGTACAACAAGATGTGTTGACATGAAAACATACAAAATAAGCCAATTGGATTAGGTGATAGGCCATCAGTATCCACCTAGAAGATGTGTAGGGATTTAGACAACCACAGTAGTGTAGAACCCACAATTACAAATAAGTACAAAAGAACGATCTAAACTAAAAACAGACAAAAGGAGCCAGTTGGAATAGGTAGGTGGCCACCAATATCCACCTGGATCACTATTGGATGGCTATATGCAATAGCCTTAAGTCTTTGAGTAAGGCCTAGAAGCCAGCCTTTCAATCATAAAATGGGATATATATTGTAGCAGATAACAAGACATCGCAAATGCAAACCCTACAACATGAGAAAAGAATAAATTTTGCCCAAACAATTCGCTTATACTATGTTACATACAACCTACAGACAATTTACCCAAACAATTTTCCTATAACCTACCATATAACCTTGTTATAATATTTCCAAACTATGCACCGCACCGTTTTCCTCCACCATTTGTGCAGAGAAAATAAGATAATTATGTTTATGGAAAAAGTAAAGACAATGTCAATTTCTTTTATGAATAAAAACTTAGGCATTTAACCTGGATCCGGAAATTTCCTTATTCAAACTGCATAAGGGAATGCAAGCAGTAACAACGTTCACATATTCAAAACCAAAACACAGAGAGTGGGATGGAGAGAGTAAAGGGATTTTGGGGTGGAGGTTTGATGGAGGAGGTCAAACTCAAACACCAGGGGTCCCTTTGCATGTCATTCAGACCCAACAAGTCTAAGCGCTCACATCATCGACATCGAGCAGTCAAGTAAAGTGAAACCACAACAAATGAAACTTTAGGACTTTTATTTGGTCAATCGGTGGAACTCGATATGGTGGACTTGAGTTGTGGCTAAACCAAAGCATAGGAATAATTCAAGAACTTGTAATCCTCAACAACTTTAACCTCAACATGTGATCCATTTAGTGGGTGCATCTTGAATGAGGCATGCATTGCAGTCATTCCACGTGCAATCCATGCACTCACAAATTTGATGAATTCAAATTTTTAAACTTCAGTTGCAACAGGGGCTCCACAAATATTTATAATAAACTTTTCCGATTGTGGAAGATCATTGTTTTTCATAAGAGGTCCATTTTAAACTCATATATAAAAATAAATAAAAAATCAAAACACTATAAAAGGATATTAATATAATAATATTTATAACAACCATAACATCAATAGTTTACTAAGATCATTTTCTTATTGTTGCATATTCCAATAATCTAAGTTATTATTCTGTGATTAAGATAATGTTTAAATCTTCCAGCAAAAGTGAAGTTTTGTATCATATTGATGCCCGACTCATAGTAATACATGATGAAATTAAGCATGGCCATAACTCACAATGATGTTATGGGGTTTTGGTGGAGCACTTGGAAAACCTCTTCCTATTCACATAATACTTTGTAGCGACTCAATTTTCCTAAGATTTCCTAAAACTTTCTATGCGTTTCTCTTCCTATTCACACAATACTTTGTAGCCACTCACTTTTCCTAAGATTTCTTAAAACTTTCTATGGGTTTCTCTTCCTATTCACACAATACTTTGTAGCCACTCAATTTTCCTAAGATTTTCTAAAAATTTCTATGGGTTTCTCTTTTGTAGTAAGTAAGACCAAAAAAATGGCAAAAGCTTTGTCGCTTTCAACAAACAATTCCACCAAATAAGGTAGGGGAGATGCTTCATCTTTCATGGTGTTGCTACATGCATAAATATAAAGAAGGTAGGAACATGAACGCACCATATCTATAGATATCCATATAATTAATCGATGAATTATGTAATTTTGAGGAAACAAATGTCAAAGCACAATGATTGTATTTCTTATTTATTAACCTTTGTGTACAACAAAACACGTTACAATGCAAGTTTTATGGTGTAGTCATGCAATTTTTGGTGCTCTTGGCAAGAATGTTTTGTAATTTCTTGGTTTTTTCTCAAAATAATAAGACACGACTGTGAATAGTTTCTATGTCAGTAATAAATGGTTACCTAGAACCAAAATAGAGTATAAATAGTCCTTGCATTCCTATATCATTTGTAGTAACAATGGTTGGGATGCATATATTGGGGCAAGCACTCATATTAACAAAGTTGACATTGCTAATGATAATATTTGGGTACCATTGGTTGTTAGTGAATAAAGAGGCTCCAATCATAAGTGAATTCAATGATAATGCAAGGCACTTTTATGATAGTTTTGAGGGTTAGTTTAAATAATCATAGTCATATGTGAGATATATCCTTTAAAGTTAGGGAGGTCACATATTCAAATCTTTTAATCCCCTTGGGATTAGGCTTTGTAATCATGGTCAATGGTTAACCTTGTTTACCGTCCATGGATCATGATGAAGTACTCGAAGAGTTTTCCACGAAACATTTTCTTTGAAAAGAAAAAACACTTCTATGATGAGATTTCAAGCATTTTTAAGTTGAAAGACAATAATATTTCATAACTGATATAGAGCTTGATCTGGATTCAAATAACAATGATTTACCTAATAGGCATTTGGGAAAGTGCAGAAGTTGAGGAACCAAGCCATGGAGAGATCAATATTAGAGTTCACCAAAGAAAACATGAGTGAAAGATAAAGGAGTGGACCTCCCTTGCACTATGTACCATTATCATGCATTGGTGTGCATATCTAACTACCTTCTCCTTTCCAAATGTGTCCTTGCTTACCTCCAAATATAGGTTTCTACTTAAAATGGGAGTGCCATGTAGGATAGTGAATGGTGACCCACTATCGTGAACACGTTTTATTTTATATCAACCATTAGGAAAATCTCTGAGTTGACACAACTAGGGATGTTAAATATCTTACTCTTTGCAAAGTGAAAATACATCATTTACTATTCTAGATTTTATTCTCTATGTTCTTGGCGTGATCAATGCATTGATGTCAATTTGGAATAGTAAAAGTCTTATAGAGTGGAAAGTTACAAATCAATGTATTATTCACAATCTTATTAATATCTTATGTCTCCATTGAGTATTGTTCCTATTCCAATTATCCTCCTATCAAATGTAGAAGACAATTGTCAGAGGATTTTCTTTGTCTCTTGAAATAATATTCTTTTCCTCTGAAGGTATCTATCATATCTCAATTGTCAACAAGCAAGGAGAATAACTATCACTCGTTGCTACCTGTGAATGTGGGTTGCCTCATCACCATCATTTAAGGAAAACCATGCCATCTAAAATAAATCATTCGTGGTCTATAAGGGAGCAAACTTTCACTCTTGCCAAATGCCTCTAGGTCTTAGGTTGTTAATCGTCATTAGCTTATTTCCTTTCATTCAAGGAAGGCAGGATCTTGGCCACTCAAAATCAATTTTAGGTCTTAGTCCACAACCTAAAGGAAGTTTCGGGCTAGATAGTATCTGCAAGAAAGCTAGTGCTCCTTGTGATCATTGTTGAGGCTACCTTCAATAAGGTTATATGCATTTTAGTAGCATCGAACCTTAATCCCATACATGAAACTAAATACTACTCGAAATCATATATATCAAGAGACGTACATTCTAATAATATAATCAATTGAACAAAATTCATAAATAAATTATCACATAACCTGTAAATATAATACACAAAATGCTTACTTTTTTTCTTCCACAGAAAATTTCGCTCTATATTCATATTGAAATATAAATTGTTCGTTACAAAAATACCACCATCCAAGAAACCCCAATACATCTGAACAGAATATCACTAGACCCGAGGATACATCCAACCAGCTAGTAAATACCACAAAACCCAACCTAGCTTGGATCTCCAATCCAAGACTACCAGAAAACCCAAGAGCCTCCCCAAGACTCCTACTTATCTCCCTTACAAACTCCCAGCAAATATAAAGCATACTACACAGGCTAGAAAAGATCTAAAAACATATGAGGACCTTCATGATCCCTAACACATTGATAATAACCAATTTTCCCAGGGGCCTTTAGGAGCGCATGTTTTGATAGGCTATCCGCAACAATATTTTCTTCTCAGTACACATGCTGAAAAGTAATATCTTGAAAAAGATTTATAAGATCATTAATTTTGTCCTTCCAACACTCCAAATAATCACCTGAAGACGACCCTTGCCCCATAGCCAGTCGATGACAATCTTTGAGTCTCCCTGAACAAAAAGGTCTGAAATATCAAACCGAATAGCTAAAGTGAGAAGTGCCCAAGATCCCAACAGCTCCGCTCTGGTGTTTTTCCCCAGACCACAATTAATATACCATCTAAAAATTATGTGATCGCTGATTCGGATTACCCCTCCTGCTCCACTATTTCGACCTGATGTCAGGGCCGCCCCATCAAACCAGCCAGTCATGCCCCTGACCACATGCCTCTTTGGCATCCTCATCTTCTTTGTTCTTATAGAATGTTTATATTCTCCCATGACTGATAAGGAAAGGAAAACCACATTATGAACAGATGGAGACCCTTCCTCAAAGATGGCGCAATTCCTTTCCATCCAAATGTTCCAGCATATGAAATCCAGAAGAGTGCAATAACTTATATTTTGCAATCTCCAATTTTTAAAATGCTCAGGTATGGTGTTTCCAGACCACAATCCCAGAAATTTTAAAGAATTTTTTTCTCTTTCCCAGACAGCGCATGAAAAAGGACATCCAACAAACAAGTGGAACACAGTTTCGGAATCCTTCTTGCAAAGAGGACAATAGCTCAGACCCTTAAAACCCCTTCATTGTAGATTGTCCCATGATAGAACTTTGTTTTCCACCACCAGCCAAGTAAAAAGTTTTAATTTTAAAGGACAGTCCCAGGACCAAAGTGATTTTCTCCACCCTCCGATCATAAATACTTGTTTCTTGTTTTCAATTGCCTTGTATGCATTTTAACTGATATCCTACCAGAGGAGTCTTCTCCTGTCCATTTCAATTCATCCAACCTCAACATCAGTTGGACTCCATTGTTTATGATTGCACTACGAAAATCCTTCCATTCCGCTACTAGTGCCCCCTCTAACTCCAATTCAGCACTGGTGATCCAATTGGGCCCGATCATACACAGGCAAGGTGTTCTATTGGCTTGATATAAATAATATACTCCTCGTTGATTTAAAGCCAATATCAAGTCTCCAGACAGAAGAGTCGCGTCTCCCATCCCTAATATCTGGCCTTTTCCAATTACTATCGATGTTCTCGATCCCAGATACCATGCAAGCCAATGTAAGATGTATAAGGATTTTTGAAGATATTTCCAAGTCTGGGATCCTAATGCTCCATTCACCAGGACCGTCCATAGCCACCGCACCACTAAAACAAAGGGAAGATATTTTTCTTTTAAAACTCAGTGCCATAGACCATCCACCATCAAAGCCCGTCAAAGGGTGTTCGCCGCCATGGCACGACTGAAACTAAACAAATTCCTCAGCCCCCATCGCCTATACTTCTTCGAGCGAGCTATAAGCTTCCAACTACACAAATGGAAGCCCTTTCTTTTTATTTTCCCATCCCATAGAAAGTTGAAGACTACTTGGCGAATTCTGTAGGGAACCGAAGAAAGAATATTTGCCAGAGCTAGCAAATAAACCGGCTAGATTTCTAAGACAACCTTGATCAAGATAAGACAACCCCCCATAGTCAACCATCTATTGCAGCAATGGATTATTCTATTTTCATATTTTGATATAAGCCAGTTCCAATCCTCAGCTTTGAACCTGTCAGCTTTTAAAATATAACCAAGATATTTAAAACCATTAGAAAGATTATTAATACTATAATGAAAAATTCCTTTTAAGGAATCCGATACTTCTTGTTGCACGTCAAATTGATAGAAGGATGTTTTATGTGCATTTATCAATAGTCCAATTGCACTACAGAAAATAGCCAAAAGCTTTTGAATCTCCATCCACTCTATAAAAAAATCTTTGGTCATAATGAGTATATCATCAACAAAAAGTAGGTGGAGAATCTGAATAAGTCTTGTAACCTTGATACCCGACACTAAACCTTCCTCTTGAATTTTTTTTATAGCTAAGCTCAAGCCTTCCATAACTAATAAAAAGAGCAAAGGTGACAGCGAACACCCCTGTCTGAGATCTCTGCCACTATTAAAAAATTCAGTTGGTTGTCCATTTATTAAGATTGCATAGGTAGTTGTGGTAATACAACCCATAATCCACTTAGTCATCGACATCACAAAGCCACATTGTAAAAGAACCAGCCTGAGGAAATCCCATCTTATGCAATCATAAGATTTCTTTAAATCAATCTTGAGGATCATAGATTGCAACTTTTTCTCCTTGATGTTGTGTATACACTCTTGTGCAGTACCTATAGCATCAATAATTTGCCTACCTTTTAAAAAACCAAATTGTTCCTCAGAGAGAGTACTAGACAAGATAGGTCTGATGTGCTTAGCAATAATCTTTGTTATGATCTTATAGCAGAGGTTACATAATGCGATCGACGGAAAGTCACCAAAGGAAGCTGGTCCATTTACCTTGGGTATAAGAGCGATAAACGTTGAATTTAAAGATCTGTTCACCATACGAGATAAACGAGAATCTTTGACTGCCTCCAATAAATCCCCAACAATCAAATCAAAAAAATGCAGGAAGAACTCCACTGTCCACCCATCAGGACCATGACTCTTTTCCTTGGTAAAACCCCTTAGAACCTCTAGAACTTCTTCCTTCGTGCATGGTTTCTCAAGCAATAGTACCTCCTCCTCTATGACCAACCTTGGGTATAAGCTTACCGAAGCTATCTGATCCATTATCGAATTATGAGAATCTTTATAAAAGGAGTTGAAATGTCTCATTGCTTTTGCCTTTATAGCCTCCTGCCCTGTATGAACTTGTTCAAACTCATCGTTAACCTCCCATAGATGCTTTTTATTCCTCCTAAAACTGGCAAACCGATGGAAAAATTTAATATTCTTGCCCCTCGAAAGTATCCACGTAGCCCTACTCTTTTGGCTCCATAATTCCTCATCGGCCTGTAGGAATCTATTTCTTTCAGTCTCAAGTACTTTCAGGTGTGGATTGGGCTCAACAAATGTTTGATGTTCTAGATTCGCTTTTGTGAGAATGGCGATCTCTTCTTCGATCTTTTCAAGGGTCTGAAGATCGATTTGGTTTCTCAAGCAATAGTACCTCCTCCTCTGTGACCAACCTTGGGTATAAGCTTACCGAAGTTATCTGATCCATTATCGAATTATGAGAATCTTTATAAAAGGAGTTGAAATGTCTCATTGCTTTTGCCTTTATAGCCTCCTGCCCTGTATGAACTTGTTCAAACTCATCGTTAACC
>JZKD02S2255661.1:0-10066 GCA_000966675.3 Picea glauca | reverse complement strand
CCCATACTCTTCAAGTATCCATTAATCATGGAATTCCATGCCTTAGGTGATTTTTTGAGTTCGTACAGGGATTTATTAGCATACATCCATGTGAATCCCTCCCATGTACCTCAAATTGTTGAGGTTTCTCTATATATACTTCATATTCAATGATATTGTTGAAGAAATTTTCCTTCACATCCATATGGTGAATCCTCCACCTTATAACTGAAGAATTATAAATAACACGTCAAATAGAAGAACATAAATGGAAATTGGAGAAAATGTCTCCTCGTAGTCCACTCCCTCTCTCTAGGAAAACCCTCTCTCCAAAAAACTCACCTTGAAATTCTTGATGCTACCATCTGTAGCATTCTTGATCTTGTAGAGCCACCTAGAAATCACAACTGACTTCCCCTCTGGTCTTGGAACTATGTTCCAAACATCATTCCTCATAATATAGGTGCACTCCACCATGGAATCTCGCCAAACCTAATGATATGATACTTCCTCAAAACTAGAAGGATTAGCATCATTTATGCTACTCATAAGTTCCATATAGTTCAGAAACTTCCTCGGAGTCTTTCTCTCTCTGAATACACTCATAGGAGGCTCACCAACATCCCTCAATATCTACAATAACCACTTGGGTCTCCTAACATAACATGAATGGAATAACTCCTCCTCCCCACTTGAAGTCTAGCTCCCTTAACTGGAAACAATTGACTGTTGCTCATCCTTCGTAGCATGCTACTCCTCATCCTCTTTCACTACTGATGGCATTTGAGATATTCTAGATGCCAAATTCTCCCAAAACTTAACAACTCTTCTCATAATTGTCATCCATTGCACTAGTATAAATATCCTCTAAGCCTTTGAGGTTTCGTTGTACCCCACAAATATACCATTTTGTCCTAACGGCTCTAGATTCGTCCTCTTATCCATAGGTACATGGATGTATACTAGACAATCGAAGTTCCTCAAATGTCTTGTATTTGGATTCACCCCTGAGAATACCTCCTCCGATTTATTGTCCCACAACATCCTATGTAGACTCCTATTTTGCACATATACTGCATTGTTACACACATCTTCCCAAAGAAACATAGAAAACTCATGGTCATGTATCATATCCCTAGAAGAACTGATGATGAACTGGTTCTTTCTCTCTACAACCCTATTCTATCGAGGGTTATATGAGACTGTCAACTCCCTCTTGATCCCTTCCTCCTTGAAAGAATCCTTGAAGTCATTGGAGGTGTACTCTCCCTTATTATCTGACCTCAATACCTTAATCTTATTTCTTTTCTTCTTCTCCACCTAATCCCCGAACTCCTAAAATCGACTGAAGACCTCATCCTTGGTCTTCATAAAGAATTTCTAGGTTAACCTAGAAAATTCATCAATGAATGTCACATAGTATGATGCTCCCTACATTTATGCTATTGAAATCAACCCACTCACATCCAAATGTATAATATCCAATATTATTTTGGACCTACTCTTGATGCTTTTAAAATAGTCCTTGGCATTTTTTCCAAGTGCACACCCTCTACATACTCCATCCTGCTTAGCACTAAACTATGGAAGACCTGTAACAATCCCCCTTAGAATCGACAGCTCCTTATAGTGCAAGTGTCCCAACATCCTATTCCATAACTCACATAGGTTATCATTTTCATGTACCAAATCCTGAGCAAGATTTCCCTGCAACAAGTGTAAAGTGCCCTCTCTAACCCCAACGACCAGTGTTGTCTCTGGGCTAGTTTTTTATAGACATATGAGTACTTTCTATCTTTGAAAAGTAACAAAAAAAATCTTGTCCTCCATAGCTAGGATTTAGGGAAATTTCTTCTTATGTCTTGGTACATAAAGTACATCCTAGGCATCAAGCGAACCTCCTGACTCAAGATGGAAGAAAATCGTTCCCTCTCAATTCACTACATACTTGACATCATCACCAAGATCCACATGAACCCCTAATTTCCTCTCCATCAGACTGCTAAATAACTCTTGTTCTTCTATCATGTGATGAGATGCACCAATATCCAAGTACCACACACTCTTGGTAGTCGTGTTGGTAGAAAGGAAAGAAACTAGTGAGAAATCCTTCTCAAAATTCACTGCAAACTCATCTAACTACGTCTCTGATGATTTTCTTGTCTGAGTCTTTCCTCTTCCATTATTTTTCTCTAGACATTGAGATGCATAATTTCCATTCTTTTGAGATGAGAAGCACTTGATTTTACTCAATTCCTTCTTCTTCCCCGATTGCGATGTTCCTCCATCATTGTTACCCTTCTTGTTGGAACCGTTTCCTTTTCCTTTCCTTCTCTTATTTAAAAAGGCCAATTTCTCATCACTACTTCCCTAATTACTTCTTTTATACTCCTCTTGAGTCTCTTCCTATATGCAATCATCCGAAACCCTTCACCAATCTAAGAGTTTTTCCTGAGCGCATACTCCCTTGAAAAATGGTTATCGAGACTTGGGAAAACCATTCAATGCCACATTCACAATTTCTACGTCATCAAATTTATCCCTTATAGCTACAAGCTAATCACGTACCTAAGTGATCCTCATGAAGTAGATGGCAATATTGTTAGATCTAGACATTTGCAAAGATCTGAGTTTATTTCTTATGACCATCTTCCTATTCATGTTAGTGTTTTGGAATAATCCTACCAGGGAATCAAACATCTCCTTACCTATATTATTCTCATATAAGTGAGGAATTAGATGATCCTTCATTGAATCCAAGATTACTCGCTTAGCTTTAATCTCCTTCTTTTGGTGAACTTCCAAATCTTGTGGATCTGTCAGTGGAAAAACTATTATGTCCACTAAATCACAAATGTCATACTCCTTCAATGCCAAAGTAACTCTTTCTTTTCAAGATAGGAAGTTGGATGCTCCAATCAATCTATATTTAACACTCAGACTTGTTGATCCCATCCCTTAGATCGAATAAACTGACTTAGAAATAACATGTTATTAAAACTTCCCCTGTATGAACTTCTACGAACCTATATGCACCTATCACCACTGAAACCCACATATCTATGTGACTTTCCTTAAGAAAACCCACATATTTACACGAGTGTTCCTTCTGCAACCCATGTACAACTCCATACGATTGCAAACCCCATTTCTACTTCAATACAACCATTTCCCTTAAATCTAACCCTTGATTTCTCACTGTTGTTTATGGATATGTTAAGATCTCCTTGTAGAACTGATATATATGCTATCAATTGTTGCGAATATAAGATCCAACCTCCTATGAGATCATAGGCTCTAATACCATGTTGAAATATCATACTCTGACACATATATACTTAGTTATCTAGTGATTTCCTTATTATAAATCAAATTAGCACGTCATAAAACAAAATACACTTTCTTGAATAATTAAATCAAATAAATATAGCGGAATCAATAATGGAAACCAAAATATCATACACAAGACACAAAGATATTATTTCCATCAACTAAGATTATCATTCAAATAAATTCAAAGCTTACAAGAGCTCCCTTACTAGGAAAATGACTCACAGAGAAATACAAAAAACTTTAGATAGCACTTGCAAACCATAACAACTCCTAATCTATTGTAAAATACCCAACTTTCACATTTCCTGAGATGTACATTCCTTTCCTTAAGAAAAATTATTTATACACGTTTGTCTCCATTAAAACACGTGTACATGTGATCCAGATTATTTTCGGCAAGAAATGAGAGCGGAGATATAATAAAGAAATGAACAAAGATATTGTAGATATTCAATAATATAACATAAATGTATCATAGATGCAACCATAAACATAGATATACAGTAATATGCGATTTCTATTAATCAAAGAAATGTAGAGAGACTGTAAAAATACAATGGTGGCAGCTTATCTCTGAGAAGAGATGTGACGGCTACTCACATTCACAAGAAGATGATTACAATGAGGATCTGAAGGCCTTTTTACAATAAACAGGAATGCCCAAAAACCTAACCCTAGGAGATGAAGCGCCAAAAGTCATGTGGGCCCCGTTCGGGTAAGTTAGTGCATCAACTTCCCGGAGTTGTAACTTTTGCATACGATCTTTGCTTTAGCCGTATAATAGCTTGTTGGAAAGGTATCATCAAGGAAATTCATTTTGGGGGCTCAATCATGCCTTTGTCTATCATTGAGAACCTCGATCTCGAAAAACCTTCATTTAGGCCCTCAAAATGGCCCTGGGAGTTAAAACCTGCTAAAAATAGTAAATTGCCAAAATTGCCAGAAAGTTATTTTGAGCCAGTTGAAAAAGGTGGGTGGCCACCAATATCCACCTGGATCAACATGCACACAAATAATGTATGACAAACTTTGTACGACGCAACCCTACTGTTGTGGCTCCAATCTACTGAAACCCACTTGTAGCTACCTCTATTCTCTCTTCTCCCTGACCTATATTGATATCTATATGGAAGTCCTTCTCCACCTATCCAAAATCTCCTTGAATCATATTTCTTTGTGATCTAACCCTCTATGTACCAAAAGATTGTCATGTGTACCAAGTGTTTCCTCCTTCCCCCTTGCTATACTTTTATAATATTGAGTTGTGACCTAACCCTAATCTCCAAAGTGATTAATGATTGAGATTACTTCTCACTTTACTTGATATCAAAGGATAATATTTAATTTAGTAATGCTAATTTTAGCATTTCATTAAATAAAACTCAAGTCACTAATAAAAACACTTTAATTTAATAATTCCTTTAATTAAAGGAAATTGCCAATGTAGAAGGCTTTGGATGACTTCCACATGTCTAGACACTTACACATGTGTGGAAGTATGTACCGATGCTACAAGAATTAAGCACCCCTCTATAATAAAAATAATTTACTTGGATGGAAACTTCTTTACGGAGCCTAAGGACACTAGAAACATGAAAACCAACTTTTTGATGAGGTCTTATTGAAAAAAAGTTTAAAATATTTAGAAAAATAAAAAATTTGAAAGTTTTCCATGGAATCATAGTTATTGTGTGGTATCGTCATATTTATCATGCTAGAGATTCTGTCACTTATTTCTACTCTAGTATCCTAGTTGTTTCATGAGATGGTCATAGTCGCCATAATAATGATCCATGTTCTCAAATCATAACATCTTCATAGGATGTTATAGAAGTGTTCAATGCCTTCAATCAAACCTTAACAATGCGTTTAGGTATATTTACCACTTGTTTCAAAAATGTAATCAAACCGTTCTTTTTTTAAGCAACATTTGATATATTTGTTGTTAATCCCTAGATATTTATTACTGAGTTACTACATTTCTATTATTATATCAATGTTTTTATTATTGGCCGACTAAGCCCTTTAATGGTCTACTAGACCCTTTAATTGTAACTCTACCATATGTATCATGTATATACCAAGGTGACCTATTTTTATAGATCATCTCATCTTATGCATTTGTTATATTTCTAAAATGAGGTTTCACTCTCGAAGAGGCTTCTCATTCATTTTTATGTTATTTGGGTGTTTGATGCATAACATTTGGTATTAGAGCATATGATCCTTATATTTCACTCCTTCAAATGAGTCATCTTGGAATTTTCACTATAGTTCTTTTCTTAAATATTTCAAATAGAAAAATGTGTACTTGTGGTAAAAAATTTAGATTCTGGTTCACTATACTTTTCAAGCTACATGTTGTGGAAGTTAGAGATTTTTGCTAGACCTAAATCCAATATCAAGTGGGTTCTATAGGTAAAACATGGTGCAATCTGTACAAGTTCACTCTCGTGAAAGGGAGAAATTCAAAAAGTTTTAGGAAAGTTACTATAACTTTTTCTTGGGACATCAAAATTTAGTCAAAACCATGGAATTGCAAAGAAGCCATATCAATCTACCACATAACAAAATTTTAGGCTCAAAGATGCAAAATTTCTAGAGTTATATTTGGTGCAAGGTTATCCTCTAGAACAATCTTCAAATCAAGGTTTTAAAAGGTATACTAATTTTGAACTTGCATAATCTTTTATTGGAAGGTTTGTTTAAGGATGATTCGAAAGGTGTGATAAATAGAAAAACAGAGGGCAACTCCAAGTTGATATTGTTTTTGGCTCACATGGGAAGATGTAGTGGAAAAAATTATACACCTGCTATACCTCTAGAGAAATCATCCATGAATCCTGAAGAATGTGAAGGCTTATAGACCCTGGTATCTCAATTGAGGAACCAAGTTAATGAAATGGGTGATAATGTGTTGAAAATTTTGATTTGGCATGTTATTAAGAAGTCCTTGAAAGAAAAATTGAAGATAAAATAGAAATGGATAAAATGATGGAATGATTATAAAATTTCATGGATGCCATACTCGTACATACCTTAGATGAGAGGTTTCCTTAAAAGTGATATTGTGACCCATGGAAATCATGAAAATAAGGAGAACAAAAATGTTGAACTCCAATCCCATATGGATAAGATTCTAACACATTTGTAGAACATGAAGTTTGAGTACAAAATCATTAGAATTTATCACTCTAATTTTTTTATCATCAGGGATTCAACTTGAGACCAAGGAACTAGACTTAATTCCCAAGATCGGTATGAGGAAGTTTGATGACAAATATATAACATGGATATCTTAGATGGAGTAATTTTTTGATCTACAACAAATGCCAACTTTACAAAAGGTAATTCTTGCATCCTTGTGTTTATAACTTGTTCAATTTGTTTGGTACCAATGGTTTTGTGAACGAAAAAATGATTCTATTATATCTGATGAACTCATAGCACATTATGGGGATGTTAAGAGAAGCACATTTTTTAGTCAACTTATAAATCTCTAGAAAATAGGTTCAATTACAAAGCACATTCAACAATTTCAACATTTGAGTCTCAAAGTAAAGAACATTCTAGAGGATAATTTGGGAAATCTCTTTATGGAAACTTTAAAGGAGAACATTCAATATGAAATGTGTTTCTTGGAAATTAAATCCATAAAACATGTTTTCAATGGGACAACGAAAATTAAAAATAAAAATATAACTACTAGAAGAGTGATCACTAACCACTATAGAAAGCACCATGTTTTCTAGCCTAACTCTACCTCATATTGAAATGGTATGAGGCTTAAACCTATGTATACTCATTTTAATGACTTTACAATAAAACTTGGATTCACTGTAGTTGTCAACTACAAAGGTGTTGGGATGGCGTGATGAGATGATGTGCAATGATGCGATTTTGCACATGCTACAATATTTGTAAGTAGTTGATTCCAATCTCTTTTATCCGGGTAGCGTTTAGTTAATTAGTCTCCACAGCAGTTTACCAAGTTCGTTATGGTTAACTATTAAAGTCACTTAAAATCCATTTGGCTATGATTAATTGTTGGTTATGAAGAAATTGGAAAGCTTCTCATCAAGTTGAATAGGAAGATAACTAAAATATAGAAATCAGAGTGTAAGGCGATCCCATATGTAGGCGATATGTAAAATAATTTATTTATCTCTTTCTAATAATCGTTTACCGGGTCTGTTACCAAGGCCCACGGCAGGAACGTCCAAGGCCTCGCCAGTTCAATCACCGACAGCGCCATCCCCCGTTTCTCCTCCTACTGCAACATCCCCCACTGTCTCTTCTCCTGCGTCTGCTCCTTCTAAAATCGCCACCCGTCCAACCTCAGCCACCTCTCCCACACCTCAAACTCCAGCATCTACCCCTTCAGCTGAAGGCCCAGCCACCGCTTCGCCACCAAGCACCAGCAGCGGGGCTGTCTCTACACCCAGTTTGGAGAAGATGGCTATATTTGGAGCCACCTTGCTTGGAGGAGCCACCTTACTCCTTTAAGCTGCATCATGCGTTCTCTTTATCTCTTTAGATTAGATTAGATGATTGTTTCTCTGTTTCGTATTCTTTTCTATGATTCCACTCCTGGCTTGGCCTGACAGAGTGGATGGCCACCATATTCATTGGACATTCTTTATTGTAAAATTACTTTTTTATTTTATTTGAATAAGTATTATTTATTTACTCCTGTTATAATTTATATTGATAATTTTTATTCGGAACTTCAGATTGCGCGTAATAAGCCCGCATGCATTTTTTTAACAGTCAGCCAAATCTGCCAAATCTTTGGTTAATGTGGAAAACAATAACGCGTGATTTAATGGCACTCAACCATTGTTGTGAACTTTTTATGATTTATATCATAAATATATATCATGGATAGTATGAACTGAGCATTATATTCTTAATATTACATTAATATGACAGAAATTTGCTAAGCTTGTACCTTAACCAAATAGTGACATTTTTTTCTGAGAACTGGTAATGCCTGTGAATAATTACATAGTGACATTTTTTTCTGAGAACTGAGACTGCAACTTATAAATTATATCAGGGCATAGGCGGTGAAGATAAATGTCCTTTAAATGCTCCCCAAAATCGTTCATAGATGCTATAATCGGAGAAGAGGAGCTTCCTTCAGAAACATATTTGATTTCATTTCTACAGGAAGAAGTTGCTAAGGGCAAAGACAGGAAGGGATGTCTGGAAAACTGCTCGGCAAATCGATAGATTATTGTGGATCCAATAGATGGAGCCTCTCAGGACTCTGTTCAAAATGATCAATATGAAAATTCGTGGGATTTTGGCTTTAGAAAATTAACCTAAAGTCCCTAACAAATGACGTTTGCTCTCATGGAACATAATAGAAAAAACTAAATGGGAGGAGAATGGGGAATTAGAAAATTCATTTTGGTAAACAAAGCCCTAATAGCAAAGCTAACATGGAGGTTCCTAGCGGATCCAAAGCGATTATAGCAAAAAAATAGTGAGGGTAAAGTTCGAAGATATTGTTAAAATTGAATTTGAAACGATATAATCTCTTAGTGGATCCAAAGGGATTATTACACTAAAAAATAGTGAGGGTAAAGTTCTAAGAGATGGTTAAAATTGAATTTGAAAAGATATAATCAAATGAATGAACAATTTTGTAGTTACAAAACGAAGAAAAAAATGAAAGAAAGAGATTATCCCACTCGAAGATAAATAAATTGAATTTGAAACAATATAATCACATGAATGAACAATTTTGTGGTTATAAAAAGAAGAGAAAAATGAAAGAAAGAGATTACCCTACTACAACATAAGGGAATTTGGAAATTTAGTGAAGTCAGTAGACACTTCATAAATAAAAGACAATAAGATTTCTTCTAAACTAGAATGAATATATAAAAAGGAAGAAAAGGTCAAGACTTCAATGACAATAAGATTTCTTCTAAACTAGAATGAATATATAAAAAGGAAGAAAAGGTCAAGATTTCAATGGCTTTTATGGATATTATCAAAGCTAAGATCCACAAAAAAAAATTTAATGTTTAGGAAGATAACATAATTATAGATGGTCAATATACTTTAAGAGAAGAAGTTAAAATTATATTCTTCAAAATCTTAATAATATATTCTAAACCCATCATTTTAGAAAGAAGGAAAGCCATCCTTGACAACACCCAAAATTAATTCTACTAAAAGATGTGGTATGTTATCAATTAAAATCTGGTTGAGGCTATATAAGAATCTAGGAAAAAGGCATTGCAATTTCGTGTGGGAGCATCCTTGGGGTTCAACAATCCCACATCTACCAAAAGGAATTCTTGTATTTGGTCTTAGTTGTAATTTGGTTTTCCCTTTGTTTTGGGCAAAGGGTAGAGCATAGTTTAGTGTAGACTATCCTAGAAGGGAAAAGGGTGGAGTAGGGTACAATAAATCATGGAATGAGTATGGAGGGTAGAGCATGAAATAAGTATGAAGGATCAAGCATGGAAGAAGTGTAGGGGGGTGAAGGGAAGTTCATAGTAGAATTCAATGAAACGAAGAGTGTGGAGGTCTAAGCTCAAAGAAAGTGCATAATAAAGAGCATGGTGGAGTGCAATGTGTAGTGTGGATGTTGGAGAAAATCAACAAACAAGGGGATAATAGGATCCCTCTTTCATTCCTCTCTCCACATCATTAGTCTATGACTTAGTGATGGGGGGTGGTGTTAGGGGGATCAAAGAGAAAGAAAAGGATCTATATAATGCCCCCCCCCCCACCC
>JZKD02S2255650.1:22603-36429 GCA_000966675.3 Picea glauca | reverse complement strand
TCAGTGGGATGGTAACATGATGCAACCATCCCCACTCCTCGGAGAATGATTGCTCTCACCATTACCTTCTCTTCCCTCGGCCCGAAGAGTTAGATTACTCTCCTAATTCCCTCTCGAAAATTCTTCACCCACAACACTCCTTCCTGACCTCCCTTAGAAATCGGGAAATCGGACTTCGCGATTTCACGAGTCCTATGGTTGTGTGCCTTATGCCTCACGAATCCCCGAACCTGATATGGGTCAATCGTTGACTTTCTCCAACCTCTATTATCGGAGTTTTCCCTATCGGGATATCGCTACTCGTGATGTCAAAACTTTGAATTTCTAAACCCCGAACCCCGATGTTCTGATCCTTCGATACAATGCCACCTGTACTCCACCAGCACTTGTGGTCCCACACTGCCATGTCACCTCGGGATTTCGTGGATCGCGAATCCAATCTGCAAGTGTTCTCTGCTGTCGAGAACCCCGATTCTCCGAACCCCGATTGCTTGGGATTCCTTGACACGTGTCCCCACGATTGACGGTTATGATTCTATCGGGATATCGCATATCATGATATTTCCACTTACACTCCTCCAAATCGGTGCTCCAACTCATGATATGCTGATATGCAATGGCACGCGCTGATCCAACGATCCTTACGAACCCAAATCGACGGCGCTGCTTCCTCCTGGGCTTCGAGATCCTACTACTTGCATGGTAACCTCCATGTACCTGTGCATGATCTAACGGCCCTCGGGTCCTCGTGAAATCACTCCAGAGGTTTTCAACCGTCCATCCTTCTGTTGCTAATTTCTGCGAAATGGATTCAATCACTCTCTCTGTGAGAACTTGTTCAACCACCCGCCAACTTGTGGAGTTTTTCTCGGGCTTTCCACAACCCTCCCGCAATTCTTCTTCAGTGAACTGATCGGCCTATCCCTCTTGAGCTTGTCCTCGCTTCACAAGTCTTTATGAGGACTTGTTGCACGCACCCCTTGCAGTAGATCTTCGAACACGACTAAGTGTTGGAGCTTCTTCGACTCTGCGCACTCACCTACAGTAGCAGTCCAAATCCCCTGTTTCTTAGAATCACAATGCTGAGTCTTCGTCCAGCCTGTGCACTCCTTGCATGGCTCTGGTACTAAATCTGCACTTCTGAGATGAGAAAAAAAACTATCTCTAAGTAAACCCTGCAGTCACGTACTCCTTGCAGACAAATTCAACTGCACTCCTTGCAGAAATTCTCTGGCTCACTTAGAGAAACAATTGAAACTCATTCACTCATTCTCTCAGATTTCAAGTCAACCATGAAATCACATACATAGCATATAAAAGCAAGTGCATAATAAGAAGAAAATACTCATGAGCACAATATCAACAATACACAGAGAATAACACAACCAYGGAATTGAATCAAAGCTTTTCCATTAATTCAATGTMTGTACATGGAGGTTCTTCATACAATTCTCTGCTCTGCTCTGMTCTACTTGCTCCTGAATGAATGATGATAATAATACAATTTACAAAGGAGGGTKTCTATATCCGTTTTCCCTCTTGAAACCTAAAACTGTCTAATCTAGACTTAAACATMTATCTACCTGCATTAAATCTATTAAATGCCTTCCTATMTACTAAGGACAAGAGCTTAAAGGCTCAAGGTCCCCTTTACAAATACAAGTGTGCTTMTTTATGAAGGACTTCATTAAAGAGCGRCRCAACAATTTCAAAGTATTTCAAAATATGTGTTGGCGCTGTCCAGCTGTCSTTTCTGCTCCACGCGTTGGCTCGCTTGATGAGTGAGCGATGCTCCTGCATCATACTCCTCGGCTTGAAAAAWTTTCATGGGCTCCTGTCCATGAGCTCTTRCACAGTGTGTCCATGCTTCTGTATCACTGCTTCATTTTCCCAGCTAGCATCTTCTATGGGGTGGTTCTTCCACTTCACCAGGTATTCGAAGTATTGTTTTCGCCTGGTCTTCTTTCCTACTCGCTGGTCCAGTATGTACTCCATCTGTGGCTTCTCCACTACTGGCATATTCTTCTACCACTGGATCACTGGTTCATCAGTTCTAGTCTTTGCCTCTCCAGTCTTGTATGGGTATAAATCCAAAACATTAAATATCAGAGATATCCCAATGCCATCTGGCAGCTCAATTTCATAAGTGTTCTCTCTGAACTTCTTCAGAACTCTGCATGGTCCAATTTTCTTCATTTTGAGCTTGTTATATGTTCCCCTTGGGAACCTCTCTTTTCTCAAGTGTGCCAAAACAAGATCGCCAACTTTGAACTGAAGTTGTCTCCGATGCTGATCTTCTCTGTGCTTGTACTCCTGATTTGACTTCTGTAGTCGCTGCTTCACCTTCGTGTGAAGTTCCTCCATCGCCTTAGTGAATTCTTCTACGCTTGCACTGCTAGTTGCACTCTATTCTGACTCTCTGAGTTCAGAAAATCCCCTTGGTTGTGTTCCATACACAATCTGAAATGGACTCTTGCCTGTACTCTGATTCATCGAATCATTGTACGCAAATTCTGCCTATGGCAACACATTGTCCCAGCTACCATGGTGCTCTGTCACCAAGCTCCTCAGCAAGTCTCCAATACTTCTGTTGACCACTTCTGTCTGTTCATCTGTCTGCGGATGGTAAGCTGAACTAAAAGACAAATTAGTCCCTAGCTTCTTCCATAGCATCCTCCAAAAATGACCTATGAATTTGGTATCCATGCCCGAGACTATGCCTCTTGGCAATCCATGCAGTCTAACACCCTCTTTGAAAAACAAGTTTGTGATGTGGGTCGCATTGCTGGTCTTCTGACACGGAATAAAATTTTCCATCTTCAAAAACTTGTCCAAAACGACAAAGATGGAATCAATGCCTCTCTATGTTCTCGGCAAACCCAATACAAAATCCATGCTAATCTCTTCCCATGGCCTCTCCGGTATGGGTAATGGCTGATAAAAACTCATGTTCTGCTTCCTTCCTTTTGAATGCTGACAAATTTGACACCTGTCAACAAATCGCTTTACATATGCTCGCATGCCTGGCCAAAAATATGATTCGCTTAGCTTTGCGAATGTTTTGTCGTGGCCAAAATGACCTGCTAAGCCTCCGCTATGCTTTTCTTTCACTAAATTCTCCCTCATGGAGCAATTCAGAATACATAGTTGATTGACTTTGACCAACAAACCCTCCTGGATCATGTAGTCTATCCAAGGACTTCTATCCCTGAGAACTGGGTTCTCGGCTGCTTCATATGCTTCTCTGAAGTCTGCATCTCCGGGATACATGTCTTTCAGATTTTCAAAACCCAAGGTTTTGACTCTGAACTCCTGCAACAACAAACATTTCCTACTCAAAGCATCAACCACTTTGTTAGCAGTCCCTGAAATGTGTTTGATCACAAATGTGAAATTCTGCATGTACTCTACCCATTTTGCATGCTTCTGGTTCAACTTCTCCTGTTGACTTACAAACTGCAATGCATGATTATCGCTGTACAACACAAATTCCTTGGGTATCAAGTAATGCCTCCACTTCTTCAATGCCTGTATGATGGCATAAAACTCTTTATCATATGTGGAGTATTTCAGCTTTGCTTCATTCAATTTCTCACTAAAATATGCCACTGGTCTATCCTCCTGACTTAAGACTCCTCCTACGGCATACCCATTGGCATCACATTTCACCTGAAATGTCTTCTGAAAGTCAGGCAACACCAAAACTGGTTGCTCTGTGATCTTTCACTTCAACAGATTGAAGCTCCTTTCAGCCTCTGCTATCCAGTGAAAAGTCTTGTGCCGCTTCTTCACTGTGTCCATCATTGCTGCACTAATTCCACTAAAATTCCTGATGAACTTCCTGTAGAAACTAGCTAAACCATGGAAACTTCTCACCTCAAAAATATTTCTGGGTGATTGTCAATTCTTGATTACTTCCACCTTACTCGGATCCAATTTCAACTCATTTGCTGAAATAACAAAACCCAAATAAATGAGCTCTGTCTGCATGAACGAACACTTCTTCATGTTTACCAACAAATTTTCCTACTGTAGTTTTCTCATTACAATAGCCAAATGTTTCAAATGCTCAGCCTTTGTCTTACTGAAAATCAATATGTCATCCAGGTACACAATGACAAATTTTCCGATGAATTCCCTCAAGAATTCATTCATCAGTCTCATGAAAGTGCTCGGTGCATTTGTCAAACCAAATGGCATGACCAACCATTCGTACAAACCCTCATTTGTCTTGAATGTTGTCTTCCATTTATCACCCTCTCTCATGGAAATCTGATGATATCCACTTTTCAGATCAATCTTTGAAAAGTAATTTGCCCCACTCAGGCAATCCATCAGATCATCCATCCTCGGCAGTGGAAATCTGTACCTAATGGTAATCTTGTTAATCGCTCTGGAGTCTGTACACATCCTCCAGCCTCC
The DNA here is from genome assembly GCA_000966675.3 of Picea glauca. Taxonomy (NCBI): domain Eukaryota; kingdom Viridiplantae; phylum Streptophyta; class Pinopsida; order Pinales; family Pinaceae; genus Picea; species Picea glauca. The sequence goes on along the minus strand of JZKD02S2255650.1, from coordinate 32,007 downwards.
ATCTTTCTTCGGACTTAGTAGTGTTGGAACAACACATGGACTCAGAATTTCTCTGACCAATCCTTTGTCCAACAACTCCTGGACCTGTCTTTTGACCTCCTCATTTTCCTACAGCGTCAACCTATACGCAGCTTTATTCGGCAAACTTGCTCCTGATATGAGGTCAATATGGTGACTCACACTCCTCATCGGTGGCAATGAACGAGGTAATTTATCCACGATGATATCAACAAACTCTCCCAACAGTTCCTGAATCTCTTCTGGCAAGTCATCTACTCTTGTGCTAGTCAGGACAATTCTTGGTTTCCTGACCACAAAGAATTGTGGATCTTCTTTCTTCTCCATCTATGTGAGAAGTTCCTTCCCACTCATGAGAAGTATCGTATTGCTAACTTCCGGCTTCACCTCTTTATCCTTTATCGGAAGAAATCTATGCATTCTCCCATCTTTTTCTAAAGTGTATGTGTTCATCCTCCTGTCATGAACAACATTTTGGTCATATTGCCATGGTCTACCCAACAATACATGACATACATCCATGGGAATAACATCAAACAATATTTTATCCTTATATCCACCTATTTTGAATTCAACTAAACATTGTTTAGTGACACTCACCTGATGTCCTTTCTGTAGCCATGATACTTTATATGGACTCGGGTGATTGGTCGTCTCCAGCTCCATATTTTCCACCATCTCGGTCGAAATGAGATTATCGGTGCTTCCGCTGTCCACAATGACCTTGCATTTCCTGTCCTTGGCTATGCAAGCTGTTCTGAACAGTCGACTTCTCTGAGATGTGTTCTCCACCTCCTTCTTGGGTGTTAAGAGAACTTTATGCATCCCAAGCAATCTTCTGTTGTCTGCATCTTCGTTCTCAGCATCACGCCCCTGCGCATCTGTGATGTGAGCTTCTCCTTCGGCTTGCTTCTTCTCTGGACACTAAAATGACCTATGCCCATTCTTTCCACATGTAAAACATGTGATCACTCCTCCTCTTCCTCTTCCTCGACCTCTAGTATGGGGAAGAGTGTTTGCATCAGCATAATCTCCTCGCTGATCATTCTGTTGTCTTCTCTATTCAACCTGTGGTTGTCCTCGCTGTGAGGTTCCACCTCTTTCAATCCTACCCTAAGGTTTCTGCCATTCCTCCTTGGGTCTCTGATATTTCTCCTAGGTAACTTCCTTGCCTCTGGGCTGACTTCTCCCTCGCCCTCACTGACCTTGCTTACGGCTCAGCTTCTCCTCGGCTTTCAGAGCCATCTCGTACGCATCCTCAACTTTTTGGATGGTGACCATGCTCAATTCATTCTGAATGTCGTATCTCAAACCATCCAGATATCTCGCCACCTTCTCATCATCGCTCTCCCGATGACCTGCTCGAATGTTGAGCTTGTAAAACTCTTCGGTGTACTCCTTCACCATCATCAACTTCTGTCTCAGGTTCTGCATTCGCCTGAATAGTGTGATTTGATAGTCTCTCAGGATGAATTTCACCTTCATCTTTGCGATCATCCTATCCCATCTTTTGATCTTTTGCTTGCCCTTGCAGCGTCTGTTAGCTTGTAGCTCGTCCCACCACAATGTTGCATGTCCCTTCAATCGGGTGACAGCATGTCTGACTTTCTTGTCCTCTTCGATCTCCTCATAATCGAAGTAGGTGTCAAAAGCTCGGATCCAGTCCAATAGTTCTTCTGCATCCAGACTTCCCTTGTAGACTAGAATGTCCATTTTCTCCTTTGCGCCCATCCTGGTAATGGATTTGATCAACTGCTCGGTTGATGCGTCTTATGCTGTGACTTCTTCTGCATGTCCATCTTCTTCTTCAACTTCAAAATCACTAATATCCCCTGCACCATCTCCGCATCTCTGCACAATTTCCATCTCCTCAAGTCTTTCTCGGAGATCTCTCATTTGGCGCTCCATTTCTAGATTTCCCACTGGCCTACCTCTTCTTCGTGCATCCCTGTCCTATGGACCAGGTGACTCCCTTTCTCTTCTGGGCGGCATGATAAATCCTTTTTTCCTTCTCTNCTAATTCCACTAAAATTCCTGATGAACTTCCTGTAGAAACTAGCTAAACCATGGAAACTTCTCACCTCAAAAATATTTCTGGGTGATTGTCAATTCTTGATTACTTCCACCTTACTCGGATCCAATTTCAACTCATTTGCTGAAATAACAAAACCCAAATAAATGAGCTCTGTCTGCATGAACGAACACTTCTTCATGTTTACCAACAAATTTTCCTACTGTAGTTTTCTCATTACAATAGCCAAATGTTTCAAATGCTCAGCCTTTGTCTTACTGAAAATCAATATGTCATCCAGGTACACAATGACAAATTTTCCGATGAATTCCCTCAAGAATTCATTCATCAGTCTCATGAAAGTGCTCGGTGCATTTGTCAAACCAAATGGCATGACCAACCATTCGTACAAACCCTCATTTGTCTTGAATGTTGTCTTCCATTTATCACCCTCTCTCATGGAAATCTGATGATATCCACTTTTCAGATCAATCTTTGAAAAGTAATTTGCCCCACTCAGGCAATCCATCAGATCATCCATCCTCGGCAGTGGAAATCTGTACCTAATGGTAATCTTGTTAATCGCTCTGGAGTCTGTACACATCCTCCAGCCTCCATCTTTCTTCGGACTTAGTAGTGTTGGAACAACACATGGACTCAGAATTTCTCTGACCAATCCTTTGTCCAACAACTCCTGGACCTGTCTTTTGACCTCCTCATTTTCCTACAGCGTCAACCTATACGCAGCTTTATTCGGCAAACTTGCTCCTGATATGAGGTCAATATGGTGACTCACACTCCTCATCGGTGGCAATGAACGAGGTAATTTATCCACGATGATATCAACAAACTCTCCCAACAGTTCCTGAATCTCTTCTGGCAAGTCATCTACTCTTGTGCTAGTCAGGACAATTCTTGGTTTCCTGACCACAAAGAATTGTGGATCTTCTTTCTTCTCCATCTATGTGAGAAGTTCCTTCCCACTCATGAGAAGTATCGTATTGCTAACTTCCGGCTTCACCTCTTTATCCTTTATCGGAAGAAATCTATGCATTCTCCCATCTTTTTCTAAAGTGTATGTGTTCATCCTCCTGTCATGAACAACATTTTGGTCATATTGCCATGGTCTACCCAACAATACATGACATACATCCATGGGAATAACATCACACAAGATTTTATCCTTATATCCACCTATTTTGAATTCAACTAAACATTATTTAGTGACACTCACCTGATGTCCTTTCTGTAGCCATGATACTTTATATGGACTCGGGTGATTGGTCATCTCCAGCTCCATCTTTTCCACCATCTCGGTCGAAACGAGATTATCGGTGCTTCCGCTGTCCACAATGACCTTGCATTTCCTGTCCTTGGCTATGCAAGCTGTTCTGAACAGTCAACTTCTCTGAGATGTGTTCTCCACCTCCTTCTCGGGTGTTAAGAGAACTTTATGCATCCCAAGAAATCTTCTGTTGTCTGCATCTTCGTTCTCAGCATCACGCCCCTACGCTTCTGTGATGTGAGCTTCTCCTTCGGCTTGCTTCTTCTCTGGACACTCAAATGACCTATGCCCATTCTTTCCACATGTAAAACATGTGATCACTCCTCCTCTTCCTCTTCCTCGACCTCTAGTATGGGGAAGAGTGTTTGCATCAACATAATCTCCTCCCTGATTAGTCTGTTGTCTTCTCTATTCAACCTGTGGTTGTCCTCGCTGTGAGGTTCCACCTCTTTCAATCCTACCCTAAGGTTTCTGCCATTCCTCCTTGGGTCTTTGATATTTCTCCTAGGTAACTTCCTTGCCTCTGGGCTGACTTCTGCCTCGCCCTCACTGACCTTGCTTACAGCTCAGCTTCTCCTCGGCTTTCAGAGCCATCTGGTATGCATCCTCAACTGTTTGGATGGTGACCATGCTCAATTCATCCTGAATGTCGTATCTCAAACCATCCAGATATCTCGCCACCTTCTCATCATCGCTCTCCCGATGACCTGCTCGAATGTTGAGCTTGTAAAACTCTTCGGTGTACTCCTTCACCATCATCAACTTCTGTCTCAGGTTCTGCATTCGCCTGAATAGTGTGATTTGATAGTCTCTCAGGATGAATTTCACCTTCATCTTTGCGATCATCCTATCCCATCTTTTGATCTTTTGCTTGCCCTTGCAGCGTCTGTTAGCTTGTAGCTCGTCCCACCACAATGTTGCATGTCCCTTCAATCGGGTGACAGCATGTCTGACTTTCTTGTCCTCTTCGATCTCCTCATAATCGAAGTAGGTGTCAAAAGCTCGGATCCAGTCCAATAGTTCTTCTGCATCCAGACTTCCCTTGTAGACTAGAATGTCCATTTTCTCCTTTGCGCCCATCCTGGTAATGGATTTGATCAACTGCTCGGTTGATGCGTCTTATGCTGTGACTTCTTCTGCATGTCCATCTTCTTCTTCAACTTCAAAATCACTAATATCCCCTGCACCATCTCCGCATCTCTGCACAATTTCCATCTCCTCAAGTCTTTCTCGGAGATCTCTCATTTGGCGCTCCATTTCTAGATTTCCCACTGGCCTACCTCTTCTTCGTGCATCCCTGTCCTATGGACCAGGTGACTCCCTTTCTCTTCTGGGCGGCATGATAAATCCTTTTTTCCTTCTCTGCTATAGAAATCAAAGAACTATTCCCCGCTCTAATTCCACTCTGATGCAACCATCCCCACTCCTCGGAGAATGATTTCTCTCACCAGGACCTTCTCTTCCCTCAACCCAAAGAGTTAGATTACTCTCCTAATTCCCTCTCAGAAATTCTTCACCCACAACACTCCTTCCAAACCTCCCTTCGAAATTGGGAAATCGGACTTCATGATTTTGTGAGTCCTGTGGTCATGTGCCTTATGCCTCATGAATCCCCCAACCCGATATGGGTCAATCGTTGACTTTCTCCAACCTCTATTATCGGAGTTTTCCCTATCGGGATATCACTACTCGCGATGTCAACACTTTGAATTTCTAAACCCTGAACCTCGATGGTCCGATCCTCCGATACAATGCCACCTGTACTCCACCGACACTTGTGGTCCCACACTACCACATCACCTCGGGATTTCATGGATCGCGAATCCAATCTTCGAGTGTTCTCTTCTGTCGAGAACCCCAATTCTCCGAACCCCGTTTGCTTGGGATTCCTTGACATGTCTCCCCACGATTGACGGTTATGATTCTATCAGGATATCGCGTATCGCGATATCGCCACTTCCTCTCCTCCAACTTGGTGCTCCAACTCGCGATATGCTGATATGCGATGGCACGTGCCGATCCAACGATCCTTATGAACCCAAATCGACGATGCTACTTCCTCCTGGGCTTCGAGCTCCTACTACTTGCACAGTAACCTCCGTGTACCTGTGCACGATCTAACGGCCCTCGAGTCCTCATGAAATCTCTCTAGAGGTTTTCAACCGTCCATCCTTCTGTTGCTAATTTCTGTGAAATGGATTCAAGCACTCTCTCCGTGAGAACTTGTTCAACCACCGGCCAACTTGTGGAGTTTTTCTCGGGCTTTCCACAACACTCCCGCAATTCTTCTTCAGTGAACTGATCGGCCTATCCCTCCTGAGCTTGTCCTCGCTTCACAAGTCTTTATGAGGACTTGTTTCATGCACCCCTTGCGGCAGATATTCGAACACGACTAAGTTTTGGAGCTTCTTCGACTTTGCGCACTCACCTGCAGCAACAGTCCAAATCCCCCGTTTCTCAGAATCGCAACGCTGAGTCTTCGTCCAGCCTGCACACCCCTTGCACGGCTCTGTTACTAAATCTTCACTTCTGAGATGAGAACAAAATCTATTTCTAAGTAAACCCTACAGTCACGCACTCCTTGCGGACAAATTCAACTACACTCCTTGCAGGAATTCTCTGGCTCACTTAGAGAAACAATTGAAACTCATTCACTCATTCTCTCAGATTTCAAGTCAACCATGAAATGACATACATAGAATATAAAAGCAAGTGCATAATAAGAAGCAAATACTCATGAGCACAATATCAACAATACACAGAGAATAACACAACCATGGAATTGAATCAAAGCTTTTCCATTAATTCAATGTCTGTACATGGAGGTTCTTCATATAATTCTCTGCTCTGCTCTGCTCTACTTGGTCCTGAATGAAACCTAAAATTGTCTAATCTAGACTTAAACATCTATCTACTTGTATTAAATATATTAAATTCCTTCCTATCTACTAAGGACGAGAGCTTAAAGGCTCAAGGTCCCCTTTACAAATACAAGTGTGCTTCTTTATGATTGACTTCATTAAAGAGTGGCGCAACAATTTCAAAGTATTTCAAAATATGTGCTGGCACTGTCCAGCTGTCCTTTCTGCTCCATGCATTGGCTCGCTTGATGAGTGAGAAATGCTCCTGCATCATAACACTGATCCAAAGCCACATAGAAGGCCTTTCAATGGACATCCCATCAATGGATAAGATGCACCAAAAAAATAGAGTTCCCTTGAAGGGATGTATCCTCCTCACATTACTTAAGGAGGCCTACATCTCTCAAGAGAGCATGAGTTGCTGCAGTAATAGGGTGAGGGTACAAATCCATCTCCATCTCCCTTACTTCCCATTCCTGTACAACATTGTACAGGTCCACCCTCTACTCCTACTACTAATATTTCTCTCTCTGCTCACATCTCTGCATGATTAACATACGAAATATATTAGCCTCACTCATACATAAAACATAAAAAAAAATCTACTGAATTGTAAATTTATCTATAAATATGGAAAAATAACTTCTTTCAAAAAATTAGTTAATTGCATAAATGGTGCACCCANCTGAATGTCGTATCTCAAACCATCCAGATATCTCGCCACCTTCTCATCATCGCTCTCCCGATGACCTGCTCGAATGTTGAGCTTGTAAAACTCTTCGGTGTACTCCTTCACCATCATCAACTTCTGTCTCAGGTTCTGCATTCGCCTGAATAGTGTGATTTGATAGTCTCTCAGGATGAATTTCACCTTCATCTTTGCGATCATCCTATCCCATCTTTTGATCTTTTGCTTGCCCTTGCAGCGTCTGTTAGCTTGTAGCTCGTCCCACCACAATGTTGCATGTCCCTTCAATCGGGTGACAGCATGTCTGACTTTCTTGTCCTCTTCGATCTCCTCATAATCGAAGTAGGTGTCAAAAGCTCGGATCCAGTCCAATAGTTCTTCTGCATCCAGACTTCCCTTGTAGACTAGAATGTCCATTTTCTCCTTTGCGCCCATCCTGGTAATGGATTTGATCAACTGCTCGGTTGATGCGTCTTATGCTGTGACTTCTTCTGCATGTCCATCTTCTTCTTCAACTTCAAAATCACTAATATCCCCTGCACCATCTCCGCATCTCTGCACAATTTCCATCTCCTCAAGTCTTTCTCGGAGATCTCTCATTTGGCGCTCCATTTCTAGATTTCCCACTGGCCTACCTCTTCTTCGTGCATCCCTGTCCTATGGACCAGGTGACTCCCTTTCTCTTCTGGGCGGCATGATAAATCCTTTTTTCCTTCTCTTCTATAGAAATCAAAGAACTATTCCCCGCTCTAATACCACTCTGATGCAACCGTCCCCACTCCTCGGAGAATGATTGCTCTCACTAGGACCTTCTCTTCCCTCAACCCAAAGCGTTAGATTACTCCCCTAATTCCCTCTCAGAAATTCTTCACCCACAACACTCCTTCCTAACCTCCCTTCGAAATTGGGAAATCGGACTTCATGATTTTGTGAGTCCTGTGGTCGTGTGCCTTATGCCTCATGAATCCCCCAACCCGATATGGGTCAATCGTTGACTTTCTCCAACCTCTATTATCAGAGTTTTCCCTATTGGGATATCACTACTCGCGATGTTAACACTTTGAATTTCTAAACCCTGAACCCCGATGGTCTGATCCTCCAATACAATGCCACCTGTACTCCACCGGCACTTGTGGTCCCACACTACCACGTCACCTCGGGATTTCATGGATCGCGAATCCAATCTGCGAGTGTTCTCTTCTGTCGAGAACCCCGATTCTCCGAACCCCGATTGCTTGGGATTCCTTGACATGTCTCCCCACGATTGACGGTTATGATTCTATCGGGATATCACGTATCGCGATATCGCCACTTCCGCTCCTCCAACTTGGTGCTCCAACTCGCGATATGCTGATATGCGATGGCACGTGCCGATCCAATGATCCTTATGAACCCAAATCGACGACGCTACTTCCTCCTGGGCTTCGAGCTCCTACTACTTGCACAGTAACCTCTGTGTACCTGTGCACGATCTAACGACCATCGAGTCCTCATGAAATCTCTCCAGAGGTTTTCAACCATCCATCCTTCTGTTGCTAATTTCTGTGAAATGGATTCAAGCACTCTCTCCGTGAGAACTTGTTCAACCACCCGCCAACTTGTGGAGTTTTTCTCGGGCTTTCCACAACACTCCCGCAATTCTTCTTCAGTGAACTGATCGGCCTCTCCCTCCTGAGCTTGTCCTCGCTTCACAAGTCTTTATGAGGACTTGTTGCATGCACCCCTTGCGGCAGATATTCAAACATGACTAAGTTTTGGAGCTTCTTCAACTCTGCGCACTCACCTGCAACAACAGTCCAAATCCCCCGTTTCTCAGAATCGCAACGCTGAGTCTTCGTCCAGCCTGCACACCCCTTGCATGGCTCTGGTACTAAATCTTCACTTCTGAGATGAGAACAAAATCTATCTCTAAGTAAACCCTACAGTCATGCACTCCTTGCGGACAAATTCAACTACACTCCTTGCAGGAATTCTCTGGCTCACTTAGAGAAACAATTGAAACTCATTCACTCATTCTCTCAGATTTCAAGTCAACCATGAAATGACATACATAGAATATAAAAGCAAGTGCATAATAAGAAGCAAATACTCATGAGCACAATATCAACAATACACAGAGAATAACACAACCATGGAATTGAATCAAAGCTTTTCCATTAATTCAATGTCTGTACATGGAGGTTCTTCATATAATTCTCTGCTCTGCTCTGCTCTACTTGGTTCTGAATGAAACCTAAAACTATCTAATATAGACTTAAACATCTATCTAATTGTATTAAATCTATTAAATGCCTTCCTATCTACTAAGGACGAGAGCTTAAAGGCTCAAGGTCCCCTTTACAAATACAAGTGTGCTCTTTATGATTGACTTCATTAAAGAGTGGCACAACAATTTCAAAGTATTTCAAAATATGTGCTGGCACTGTCCAACTGTCCTTTCTGCTCCATGCGTTGGCTCGCTTGATGAGTGAGAAATGCTCCTGCATCATAACACTGATCCAAAGCCACATAGAAGGCCTTTCAATGGACATCCCATCGATG
>JZKD02S2255639.1:23933-36430 GCA_000966675.3 Picea glauca | reverse complement strand
AAGAGTTAACAAAAGATGTAGAAACATTGTTCAAAATTGAAAAGGACACAAATTTCCAAGTAAAACATGAACCTATTGTTTCTCCTATCCCCTCAGATGTATTGTTATAAATTGAAATATAAAATAACATCTCAAGGTTTTAACTGTATATAAAGATGAAATTGAGCAATTAAGTGAGCAAGTGAAAGGTTGACTTTGGAAAAAGATACCTGGAAATTTTTTATAGAATCCCATAAAGAAGAGTATATTCATTGTATATTTTAAACTTGTATTATAAATTACTGCAAATATATTATTAATAAAAATAGAAAATATACAATGTCACACACACATTACATAGATATTTTACCCTCAAAACCCAAACTGGGAAAACCAACAACCTATTTAGAGTCGCACCTCTAATATTATATTCATCATATCTTCATTGTTTAAAATATAATACATATATAGGATCTTTCATCATCCAAAACCACTAATTCATTGACCTAGATTAGTCAACCACCCTAATTTCTTAACCAAAATTAGAAACCTATTGTTAAAAACCATGTGCCGAAAAACCACTAAAAAATGGACGTAAAAAACACCAAAATAAATATTTTCTTGGGTGTTAACCCCAAACCCCCCCTAGGCCTAACACAACATGGAAACTACGTCTATTCATGAAAAGAATATAGCACATACCCATCATTCTCCCACTTGTTGTTTTTCTTTTCATATAACGGGTTACATGGTTACACAATCAACAATATAGGGCAACAATTCCCATAGATCCTCTACACCAAGAGAACTTCCAAGTGCTCACATATTTTGTTAATGAATCCACAACAATATTTCAAGTGTCCACATTCATTAGAAACACCTTATTTTCTTCAACCATGTCTCTCACAAGTGATATTGAACATCAATATGCTTTGTTTTTGAATGATAAGTTGGACTCTTCACTAGGAAGTTTGCACTCTTACTATCACAATATGTCCTTATATGTTCTTGTACGAAACCAATACCTGAACACAATCTATGTAACCATACTACTTTCTTGCTCACATGAGTGGCTTCCATGTATTTAGATTCTGTAGTTGAAAATGCCACTACATGCTAGGTTTTTCTCATCCAACTGATTTCTCCTCCAAACAAGTTAAACACATACCTACTTGTAGATATTTTGTGATGCAAATATCCATCCCAGTATGCATCCACAAAGCCATGTATGTCCAACACTCTGTCCAATATTTATCTTCCTTCACAACACAATCCATAACTAGTAGTGCCACACAAATAGTTGAAAACACTCTTTACTATTGTCCAATGCTCCTTCCACAGTTTTGACATGTACCTACTCAAAAATCCCACTGCCTATGCAATTTACATTATAGTATATACCATTGCATACATCAAACTTCCAACTATACTAGCATATGGAACTGGAGAAATTTCCTCTTCCTCTTCCTGTGTCTTTGGAAACGGATCTGTGGATAACTTTACATCTATAATAATAGGGACCTTGACCGATTTACATTCCTGCATATCAAACCTATGCAATATTGTCTCGACATATTTCCTCTAATTTAACCAGAGTCTCCTATATTCCTAATCTCTTTTAATTTCCATGCCCAAAATTAAATTTTAAACACCAAGATCCTTCACTAGAAATTTAGAGGACAAGTGACTTTTCACATCCTAGATAATCTCCCTTTTGTTTCCCATCAACAACATATCATCCACATACAAAATCAAATAAATAATATGTTCTCCAATTAATTTGAAATAAACATAATGATTTTCATTTCTCCTTGTGAATCCAAGCCCCAACATACAAGTATCAAATTTTTGATACCACATACTTGGTGATTTCTTTAACCCATACAAGGACTTTTTCATATTGTGTACCATATCTTTCTTTCCTTTCATAGAAAATCTTTTTGGTTTCTTTTTGTAGATTTATTCTTCCATATCCCCATATAGGAATATTTCCTTCAAATCCATATATTCTAATTCAAAATTAAACACAACAACAACAGATAAAATAAATCTAATAGAAGTTAACCTGGAAATAGTAGAAAAAAATTCACCAAAGTCAACTCCCTCTACCTGGGAATCACATTTTTATATTAACCAAGCTTTGTATTTCTCCACTTTTCCTTTTGCATTCAAATTCTTCTTAAACACCCATTTTCTACCAATGAGATTTCTTCTAGTCGACAACTCCACTAGATCCCAAGACTCATTCTTTTTTAAGGCTTCCATGTCTTCTACCATGGCCTTTCTCCATATTTTTCCATCCTCTAAATCTAGTTTCTCCTTAACATTTCTAGGATCATCAACAATAATAGACAAAGAAAAATTTGAACATAAATCAAGTAGAGTATACCTTTTTGGTTTCCTTCTTTCCCAAACTGATATCCTCAATACTAGAGTATGATGATCTTCTTTTTGTGATTCTTGTTCTTTTATAGCGTTTGATTAATCATCGTTCAACTCAAACTTTATTTTATGTCGTCCTTCCTTCCTTCGTAGGAATTACTGTTTGAAAACATATTTGATTTATCTAAATACCACATATCAACTATACACTATATTTTAAGTTTCTAGGTTCCAAAGCATATAACCTTTCAAACCATTTTATACCCAAAAAAGATACACTTTTCAGCCTTTTATCTAGCTTACTCTTGTTTTTATTTGGAATGTGAACATAGGAATCATAGCCATTTACATTGACATGTGTGATAAAGGGTTTCTTACCAGTCCATACCTCATGTAGATTCTTGTCATCCAATGTTGATGAGGGTGATCGATTGACAAGGTAACATGCAGTACCCACTACCTCTACCCATAATTCTTATCCTAACCCGACACCATTGGTCATGCACCTTGATTTTTCCATCAACGACATGTTCATACTTTCTACAAATCCATTCTACTAAGGTGTATGTGGCTTATTCTTTTTCCTTTCTATAACGCACTTCTTACATAATTCTTCGAATTTGTTTCTGCAAAAATATCCACCATTGTCTGTCCTCATCACCTTAATTATTTTCTCTGTTTGATTCTCCACAAGAGCCTTAAATTTTTTAAACCTATCAAATAATTCAAATTTATTCCTGAGGAAATATGTCCATGTATTCCTTGAGAAGTCACCTATAAATGAGACATAGTACACAGATTTCCCCAGTGATGGAACCGACATAGGTAAAAACACATCAATGTGCACCAACTGTAAAATTCCCTCTTCCCTCAATGCACTAGACGAGAATCTTACATGATTCTTCTTCTCATATATGAAAATTTAATATAAATAAAATTCTATAGAGAAGTTAAACACACCTTAAAATGATATTTTATGTGTATTAGTTGTTGTTCCTTAAGTATGCACTTGATTGCTAAAGGGAAGAGCTAGGCCACCTCAAGTTTAGAATGGTTGGTTTCTTAGTTTTTGTTGGTTAGTTAGAGGGTTTCTTTTACCAAGACAAGAGCATGGTTGGGTTAGAAAATGATAAGGATGAGAGTCCTCCTTGGATAGTGTCACACTAATGATAGACAAGTGAAATAATAGAGGTAAAAACTAAGGGAAACAACAAACCATTCAATGAATCATCTGCAACAAGAAGTTCAATACTTAAAATATCATTTCAAGACATTAAACATGTATCAAAAATACAATTACTCCCATAGGTTGTAATTAAAAAAAATATTCATCAAAGAATAGTTGTTATCATAGGTTTCACATTAATAAAGACAATTTATACAATAGTTTAAGGAAAATAAATACTTTGCACAAATCAAAATTGCATTCAAGATAAGAAACACATACGAAATTGGACACAAACACACTGTCATCAACAGTATCTTCACTAGGTAGAGAGATTTAGTCCATGCACAAAATGGGTCCAACCAGTTGTTGTATTGTTCTCTTTTCCCCAAAAAACTCACCCCCTCTCAAAACATATAGAAACTGCAGATTTATCAGACATGTAGAGGCCCTCGACCAGTGTGGAACTGAGACTTACCTCTACACATCAACTATAAAACAACTTATTAACTTAATAAAAACACACTGCTGGAGTATGTTAATGAATACTCTGAACTTGAATTAACAACAAGGAGTGGTTTTGTTGTATGCATTGGAGAAAACTGAGATCTGACAGAAATGACCAAGAGTGGAAGAACTGAATTCTATATCAATTAGGACATGCACATGCATTATTGGAGGCCACTGGAGACAAATGGAATTGGGGTCATNAAGAGTTAACAAAAGATGTAGAAACATTGTTCAAAATTGAAAAGGACACAAATTTCCAAGTAAAACATGAACCTATTGTTTCTCCTATCCCCTCAGATGTATTGTTATAAATTGAAATATAAAATAACATCTCAAGGTTTTAACTGTATATAAAGATGAAATTGAGCAATTAAGTGAGCAAGTGAAAGGTTGACTTTGGAAAAAGATACCTGGAAATTTTTTATAGAATCCCATAAAGAAGAGTATATTCATTGTATATTTTAAACTTGTATTATAAATTACTGCAAATATATTATTAATAAAAATAGAAAATATACAATGTCACACACACATTACATAGATATTTTACCCTCAAAACCCAAACTGGGAAAACCAACAACCTATTTAGAGTCGCACCTCTAATATTATATTCATCATATCTTCATTGTTTAAAATATAATACATATATAGGATCTTTCATCATCCAAAACCACTAATTCATTGACCTAGATTAGTCAACCACCCTAATTTCTTAACCAAAATTAGAAACCTATTGTTAAAAACCATGTGCCGAAAAACCACTAAAAAATGGACGTAAAAAACACCAAAATAAATATTTTCTTGGGTGTTAACCCCAAACCCCCCCTAGGCCTAACACAACATGGAAACTACGTCTATTCATGAAAAGAATATAGCACATACCCATCATTCTCCCACTTGTTGTTTTTCTTTTCATATAACGGGTTACATGGTTACACAATCAACAATATAGGGCAACAATTCCCATAGATCCTCTACACCAAGAGAACTTCCAAGTGCTCACATATTTTGTTAATGAATCCACAACAATATTTCAAGTGTCCACATTCATTAGAAACACCTTATTTTCTTCAACCATGTCTCTCACAAGTGATATTGAACATCAATATGCTTTGTTTTTTAATGATAAGTTGGACTCTTCACTAGGAAGTTTGCACTCTTACTATCACAATATGTCCTTATAGGTTCTTGTACGAAACCAATACCTGAACACAATCTATGTAACCATACTACTTTCTTGCTCACATGAGTGGCTTCCATGTATTTAGATTCTGTAGTTGAAAATGCCACTACATGCTAGGTTTTTCTCATCCAACTGATTTCTCCTCCAAACAAGTTAAACACATACCTACTTGTAGATATTCCGTGATGCAAATATCCATCCTAGTATGCATCCACAAATCCATGTATGTCCAACACTCTGTCCAATATTTATCTTCCTTCATAACACAATCCATAACTAGTAGTGCCACACAAATAGTTGAAAACACTCTTTACTATTGTCCAATGCTCCTTCCACAGTTTTGACATGTACCTACTCAAAAATCCCACTGCCTATGAAATTTACATTATAGTATATACCATTGCATACATCAAACTTCCAACTATACTAGCATATGGAACTGGAGAAATTTCCTCTTCCTCTTCCTGTGTCTTGGGAAACAGATCTGTGGATAACTTTACATCTATATGAATAGGGACCTTGACCGGTTTACATTCCTGCATATCAAACCTATGCAATATTGTCTCTACATATTTCCTCTGATTTAACCAGAGTTTCCTATATTCCTAATCTCTTTTAATTTCCATGCCCAAAATTACATTTTAAACACCAAGATCCTTCACTAGAAATTTAGAGGACAAGCGACTTTTCACATCCTAGATAATCTCCTTTTTGTTTCCCATCAACAACATATCATCCACATACAAAATCAAATAAATAATATGTTCTCCAATTAATTTCAAATAAACATAATGATTTGCATTTCTCCTTGTGAATCCAAGCCCCAACATACAAGTATCAAATTTTTGATACCACATACTTGGTGATTTCTTTAACCCATACAAGGACTTTTTCATATTGTGTACCATATCTTTCTTTCCTTTCATAGAAAATCTTTTTGGTTTCTTTTTGTAGATTTATTCTTCCATATCCCCATATAGGAATATTTCCTTCAAATCCATATATTCTAATTCAAAATTAAACACAACAACAACAGATAAAATAAATCTAATAGAAGTTAACCTGGAAATAGTAGAAAAAAATTCACCAAAGTCAACTCCCTCTACCTGGGAATCACATTTTTATATTAACCAAGCTTTGTATTTCTCCACTTTTCCTTTTGCATTCAAATTCTTCTTAAACACCCATTTTCTACCAATGAGATTTCTTCTAGTCGACAACTCCACTAGATCCCAAGACTCATTCTTTTTTAAGGCTTCCATGTCTTCTACCATGGCCTTTCTCCATATTTTTCCATCCTCTAAATCTAGTTTCTCCTTAACATTTCTAGGATCATCAACAATAATAGACAAAGAAAAATTTGAACATAAATCAAGTAGAGTATACCTTTTTGGTTTCCTTCTTTCCCAAACTGATATCCTCAATACTAGAGTATGATGATCTTCTTTTTGTGATTCTTGTTCTTTTATAGCGTTTGATTAATCATCGTTCAACTCAAACTTTATTTTATGTCGTCCTTCCTTCCTTCGTAGGAATTACTGTTTGAAAACATATTTGATTTATCTAAATACCACATATCAACTATACACTATATTTTAAGTTTCTAGGTTCCAAAGCATATAACCTTTCAAACCATTTTATACCCAAAAAAGATACACTTTTCAGCCTTTTATCTAGCTTACTCTTGTTTTTATTTGGAATGTGAACATAGGAATCATAGCCATTTACATTGACATGTGTGATAAAGGGTTTCTTACCAGTCCATACCTCATGTAGATTCTTGTCATCCAATGTTGATGAGGGTGATCGATTGACAAGGTAACATGCAGTACCCACTACCTCTACCCATAATTCTTATCCTAACCCGACACCATTGGTCATGCACCTTGATTTTTCCATCAACGACATGTTCATACTTTCTACAAATCCATTCTACTAAGGTGTATGTGGCTTATTCTTTTTCCTTTCTATAACGCACTTCTTACATAATTCTTCGAATTTGTTTCTGCAAAAATATCCACCATTGTCTGTCCTCATCACCTTAATTATTTTCTCTGTTTGATTCTCCACAAGAGCCTTAAATTTTTTAAACCTATCAAATAATTCAAATTTATTCCTGAGGAAATATGTCCATGTATTCCTTGAGAAGTCACCTATAAATGAGACATAGTACACAGATTTCCCCAGTGATGGAACCGACATAGGTAAAAACACATCAATGTGCACCAACTGTAAAATTCCCTCTTCCCTCAATGCACTAGACGAGAATCTTACATGATTCTTCTTCTCATATATGAAAATTTAATATAAATAAAATTCTATAGAGAAGTTAAACACACCTTAAAATGATATTTTATGTGTATTAGTTGTTGTTCCTTAAGTATGCACTTGATTGCTAAAGGGAAGAGCTAGGCCACCTCAAGTTTAGAATGGTTGGTTTCTTAGTTTTTGTTGGTTAGTTAGAGGGTTTCTTTTACCAAGACAAGAGCATGGTTGGGTTAGAAAATGATAAGGATGAGAGTCCTCCTTGGATAGTGTCACACTAATGATAGACAAGTGAAATAATAGAGGTAAAAACTAAGGGAAACAACAAACCATTCAATGAATCATCTGCAACAAGAAGTTCAATACTTAAAATATCATTTCAAGACATTAAACATGTATCAAAAATACAATTACTCCCATAGGTTGTAATTAAAAAAAATATTCATCAAAGAATAGTTGTTATCATAGGTTTCACATTAATAAAGACAATTTATACAATAGTTTAAGGAAAATAAATACTTTGCACAAATCAAAATTGCATTCAAGATAAGAAACACATACGAAATTGGACACAAACACACTGTCATCAACAGTATCTTCACTAGGTAGAGAGATTTAGTCCATGCACAAAATGGGTCCAACCAGTTGTTGTATTGTTCTCTTTTCCCCAAAAAACTCACCCCCTCTCAAAACATATAGAAACTGCAGATTTATCAGACATGTAGAGGCCCTCGACCAGTGTGGAACTGAGACTTACCTCTACACATCAACTATAAAACAACTTATTAACTTAATAAAAACACACTGCTGGAGTATGTTAATGAATACTCTGAACTTGAATTAACAACAAGGAGTGGTTTTGTTGTATGCATTGGAGAAAACTGAGATCTGACAGAAATGACCAAGAGTGGAAGAACTGAATTCTATATCAATTAGGACATGCACATGCATTATTGGAGGCCACTGGAGACAAATGGAATTGGGGTCATNGGGGTCATAACCATGACAAGGAGAGAAAATAAAGGGACTCAAATCATATATAAATATTTTAAGGATATTTTCCATGAACATGGACTCAAATCACCACATAGGACCTCTAAAAAGGTTCTTTGATCTCAAAATGGGATATGGGTGCCTATAGTAGTTTTTTCATACCAAGGTTGGATCTTGGTGTCTTGACCATGATAAAGTAGTGAAAAGAAGATACATATCAACTAAATGAATATTTGAGGGCTCATGGGATAAAATGGGGTCTTAAACCATTGCATGCATCCTTTAAAGGGGATATTTATCCACCAAGTGGGATACATATGCAATTAGGAGAATGTTTTGACCAAGGATTGGATTCAAGGCCTTATCCATGTTAGGATAAAGACACATTAGACCAATTTTATACTAAATAACACCTAAGTTTCGAAATATCCTAACATCCCCCCTTAAGAACAACCTAGGATATGTTTGAATGATTTACAAAGGTAACACAATAGGAGAAAGAAGGAGGCATTAGAGCATATCCCCCCTTAATGACAATTTATTAAACACCTAACATAGATCAAAGTTTGGAAAACTTCACTTCTGTAAGAGACTTTGTGAAAATGTCACTTCTATAATGATTAAAGGATTAAACTATAATAAGATAGGAGGTTTTACAATAAGAAATTGAAGTCTTAATCTATTATTCTCTTTATTTACTGTGCAAGGAGAAGGTAAAGATTCTTACAAATAGGCCATTCATAATTTTGATTGGTTTGGACACTGACAACATTGTCATCACTCATAATGATAGTACAAAACCCATAGGTGGGACATACAACCATGAACCCTAGAAATATTCTTTAGGCACTAGTGATTGTTCTTGGATCATGGTTAAGTCATTGATATCCATACCTAGTGTGCCAAACCTCATAATAACATCCAAATTATATTTTGGTGTAAATATTCCATATATAGGGCTTGGTGTAAATATTCCATTTATGCAAAATTACTATTACTCCCTGTACTGGAAGAGAGTTCCTTATCTATCGCAGGATGAATCAGATTCTTGNTGAATAATAGCTAAACATCTATGAGGAAATAACCATGTACACTCTAAGGGAGTTTTAGCCTTTGGAATACATTATGCAAGAAGATTAGATATGGAGTCTACCAAATAAAATATCATCCCATGATTGAGCACCCCATGCATAATCAAAATCCATCTTAACCATATGTATCTAGTGCATCATATTTTAGGAATTCATACTTTGTTGCAGTCATATTACATCCGCATGGCAATATCATGTCAACGTTGGAGAATGGATGTATGTAGTTTCAAGTGCCTTGGTGGTTCTCAACTGTCACCAAGTCAACAAAAACATTTTTATCTTACCAACTATTATCCATGAGGAAGATTGTATTGAAAATATAAGGATAAGACCCCAGAATAACTCCATCCTCAGTCACTAGGTTTCTTGCAGGCACCTACAACTGGTTCAAGAAAATCATTGCTATATTTAGTTGTTTAACTACCAGGGCAATATTGTCATGTTACCAGAAAACCTATTCTGTTGGATGCTGGAAAAATGGATTATTTGTTCACTAATTTGCAATAAACAACTCTCATGAAAGATGTAGTAGTCATTCACCTAGCCAATGAATTTGAATGGAAATTTAATGGATAGGATTGGAGAAATTCCTATTACTTTAGATATTAGGAGGGAGTATAGATTAGTATGTATCCTCTGCAAACCTTTAAGACCAGACAAGAACTTGGGGAATCACCATGGAAATTTCATATGTATGGAAAACATACACACTAAATGACCTATAGCCAAACAGGCTCACAGAACTCCTATATAGCTAGCAAATTTTAGCAAGGAAGATGGAGCTGACAAAGGTGAAGGTTATTACCAGGCTTGTCAGCCACGGGACCTTTGAAAATAATTTTGAACTAGAATTATTTTTGGCAAGAATCCCCAGAAACTAACAGAGGTAGTGGCTGTAAAGAAACCATCTGACTCTGCGTGTAAATATGAAATCAATCTTCACGTATGAATCAATCTTGGCACAATAGCTCAGAGGAAACAAATATATGAGTTTTAATCATAGAAATTCATCCCCACCTCAAACAATAACAAGAAAAAGGTTTTCAAGTAGAAGTCAATGATGATGATGGATGAGGGTAAAGGTTAATCACCTAAGGACATTGTTTATAAAAAATGGCCCTAATGCTTGAGACTAAGAAATACAAAAATTATATTAATGTCCACAATATACCAACAACACCAGGAAAATCTACACAAAATTAAGTAAGAACTACAACTTATAGTTTCATTCTTTTCATCGATTTGGTCACATGTAATTGAACTTTCCCAAAATGCAACCCTAGTTATTACTCGAATACTAGTTCTTTGCTAAATACAATTTCAATTCCCAATGATCATATTTCCCCCTTCCCACTTATAAATAGGAATATAGAAAATTGGAATTTCTATGGACCACTCCCCCTCCAAATTCTTCCTTACTACATTCTTNTGACACTTGCTAGAAGCATATTGCATCAGATTTTTGTGTGCATGAGGAATAGGGAAACCAAGAGAATTTAAGGATACAATGAGTTGTTATGAGAAAGAGTCCAAGATCTCAAAATTTCAGTATAATGACACATGGAATAATCATGTATGTACAAGGGGATTAGAGAAAATAAGATTGAGAGAACACCAAGTGACCACATTAATACAACCACATCCACTCTCATGTTTCTCCATGGTAGGATGCATCAAGTCCACAAAGGTACAAGTCTATGATAGTTGGATATGATGTGGACTAATGATTAAATGTCTAACGAGATCTGTCTCGGGAATCCTTATAGGATCCATGTCTTTTGTTATAACACCTCCCATATAAGAAGAGCTATCTCTCGTGTACTAACACCTCCCATATAAGAAGAGCTATGAATAATATTTTAGGTTTGGATGCCTTGGTGGGATTGGGGTTCCATGGCTTAAGTTCGTTAAACACTTGACACTTACTAGAAGCATATTGCATCAGATGTTTGCCTGCATAACAGTATAACACCAGCATAACACCACATTAACATAGAAATGATATCAAAATAACACCAGAAAGAACACTTTGAATCAGAGAGCAATGTTCACGGGCCTCTTCGAGGGGGCAACCTCCAGTCAAGAAGAACTCTATTACAATAATATCCAAGCTAGGGTTCTCATACCCTTGACTCCTATGTATACTAAATATGTTTATCAAAAGAACCATGATGTAAGAGCATCGCCAACTCAGCAAGCGAGCCAACACATCAAGCAGAGTTCAGCTGGATAAACAAACCCAAAATTTTTAAAAGTGCTTTGGGATTGTAGCGCAAGTCTTTAATGAATCCTTTATGAAGGAGTGCCTTTTTGTATTGTAACAGACCTCGAGCCATATGCTCTTGTCTGAAGTAGATAGGAGGCATTTAATAGACTTAATGCAGGTAGATAGGATTTTATTTCCATATTAGACAGTTTTAAATGGAAGGAGGGAAACGGATATAGAAACCCTCATTGTATCTTTGTAACATAATCAAGAATTCAGAAGAGAAGAGAAAGAAGAGAAATTTGTGAAGAACACCCATGTACAGGAATTTGAATTAATAGAAGAAAGTTCTGATTCAAATTCATGGCTCGTGTTGTTTCTCTGTGTATGTGGTTTGTGTGCTCATGAATGTTTGTTTTCTGGTTATGCATTTGCTTTGTATATGTTGTGCATGTGATTTCAGGTTCCAACTGAAGTATGAGAAAGGAGAGGATAAGTTTCAATTGTTTCTCTATCTGATCTAGGAGATTCCTGCAAAGAATGCAGTTGAATTCATCCGCAAGGAGTGCATTGATGAAGGCTCGATAGTTTAACTTTTGTTCTTATTTGCCCAGGAGTGAGAGTGGGTTGCTGAAGTCGTGCAAAGAGTGTGCAGGTGGAATCATAGGTCTCAGTTGTAAATCTGAGTAAAGGGAAGTCAGAGACTGCTGCTGCAGGAAGTGC
>JZKD02S2255639.1:5788-23923 GCA_000966675.3 Picea glauca | reverse complement strand
CACTTACTAGAAGCATATTGCATCAGATGTTTGCCTGCATAACAGTATAACACCAGCATAACACCACATTAACATAGAAATGATATCAAAATAACACCAGAAAGAACACTTTGAATCAGAGAGCAATGTTCACGGGCCTCTTCGAGGGGGCAACCTCCAGTCAAGAAGAACTCTATTACAATAATATCCAAGCTAGGGTTCTCATACCCTTGACTCCTATGTATACTAAATATGTTTATCAAAAGAACCATGATGTAAGAGCATCGCCAACTCAGCAAGCGAGCCAACACATCAAGCAGAGTTCAGCTGGATAAACAAACCCAAAATTTTTAAAAGTGCTTTGGGATTGTAGCGCAAGTCTTTAATGAATCCTTTATGAAGGAGTGCCTTTTTGTATTGTAACAGACCTCGAGCCATATGCTCTTGTCTGAAGTAGATAGGAGGCATTTAATAGACTTAATGCAGGTAGATAGGATTTTATTTCCATATTAGACAGTTTTAAATGGAAGGAGGGAAACGGATATAGAAACCCTCATTGTATCTTTGTAACATAATCAAGAATTCAGAAGAGAAGAGAAAGAAGAGAAATTTGTGAAGAACACCCATGTACAGGAATTTGAATTAATAGAAGAAAGTTCTGATTCAAATTCATGGCTCGTGTTGTTTCTCTGTGTATGTGGTTTGTGTGCTCATGAATGTTTGTTTTCTGGTTATGCATTTGCTTTGTATATGTTGTGCATGTGATTTCAGGTTCCAACTGAAGTATGAGAAAGGAGAGGATAAGTTTCAATTGTTTCTCTATCTGATCTAGGAGATTCCTGCAAAGAATGCAGTTGAATTCATCCGCAAGGAGTGCATTGATGAAGGCTCGATAGTTTAACTTTTGTTCTTATTTGCCCAGGAGTGAGAGTGGGTTGCTGAAGTCGTGCAAAGAGTGTGCAGGTGGAATCATAGGTCTCAGTTGTAAATCTGAGTAAAGGGAAGTCAGAGACTGCTGCTGCAGGAAGTGCACAGAGTCTAAAAGATTCAACACTTGAGGTTGTTGAAGATCAAGCGCAAGGGGTGCGCGTAGGCTCTCTGAAGGATTAGAGTGGAGAAGCTCAGGAGTTATAGCACTTTCGTGGTATTGGTGAAAGATAGCTCAGGAATTTAGGGTCGAAAGAAGTTCGGGTAGGAGATGCAAGTGCAAGTGTCCGAGAATAAGTTCTGAGTAAGGATCTTTAGTTTTCTGAAAGGAATCCTCGAGAAGGAGGAATCGACGGCCGGGGTTCGTCGAAGAAAACTGCAAAGTTCCAACAGTCGTTAGATCTCAGGAGAGTTGCGTAGGGTTTACGCTGAAGGAGCAGAAAAAGACCCCGGAGATTCGGAGTTCAAGATATCGGGGGTTCTGTGGTCGTGGAACTCTTGTAGGAAGGAATCGCGAACCGCGATTTCTCGAAAGAATCTCAACCATTGATATCGGTAAGACACATGGCAAGGAGCAGGGGAGTCAGTGGAGCTCGGCTCATCAGAGAATCGAAACTTCCGGAGCCAAGAGTCTTGTGTATGAAATCGCGATTAGCGAATTTCTGAGAGGATCCAAGCCATTGACCACAGTTGGGACGCGTGGAAAGAGATCTTGTGTGTCGGGATTTAGAAATTCAAGATTTTCCCATACAAAGGAAACGCTACATTTGAAATTGTGATCTTGTGATACCCGATAGCACGATGACGAGGGGGTGACATGAAGGAGAGCGCTCGCACATGCATTGGGGTTTGGCATTTCAAGATTCTCGGTGTCGTGAGAATCACTTCTGGAGGAGTCGCAAAACGCCGAACCGCGACGGGTCCCACAACTATAGCATTAGGTGGTCGACAAGTGTCATCCCATATCAGAGATCGGGACTTGGAAGGGTCTGTGAATTTGTGCAACAGGAATCGCGAATTCCCAAAACGTGAATTCTTGATCATCATTGGAGTGTGGGCCACAGGCGTCAGAGCAGAGGACAGGTGGCATCGGAGGTCGGGGATCGGAGATCCAAAAGGTGTGAGTTCTACGCTGTTTGAACTCGCGAATTCTAAAATCCAGATAGGGGTGAAGGACCGTGGTCTTGCGGGTCATAGGTCACATGTGAGAGGATTTAGCTAGGGATTTAAGGGTACAGAGGTATTATCGGAGATCGGAAGTCGGAGATTCATAGGAGCAGTGCTTCACGACTTTGGAAAGCTTGATTTCTCGATAGGGTGATATTCCCGACAGAAGCAAGGAAAGACGTGGGTGAGTATGTTATCAGGGTTCGGGGATTGTGAGACCCGAGTACAGGACTCGCGATCAAGCGAGGTCCGATTTCCCGATAAGACAGCAGGGAGATCGTAAAGAACGTCCTGTGGAGGTAGAAGATTCCTGATAGGGGATTTGAAGAGTAATTTATCCCTTCGGGCCTGGGAAAAAGAAGGTCCTGGTGGAAGCAGGCATGCCCTAGGTGGCACATGCTGTGTCAAAGTGGTATCAGAGCGAGAAAATTTCTCGTTTTCTGTAGTAGAGGAGAAGGGAAAATTTCACCATGCCGCCGAGGAGGGAGAGACAGTCACTGGACCCAGAAGATAGGGAGGTGCGAAGAAGAGGTAGTCTAGCAGGAAATCTAGATATGGAAAGGCAGATACGTGATCTCAGAGCGAGATTAGAAGATATGGAAGTAGCGCAGAGACGCACAGCCAGTGCTGGAGATTTGAGTGACTCCGAAGGAAAAGTTGAAGCCGAACAGCAAGGGGAAGTTGCAGCTGAAGATGCAGCCAATAAGAGATTGATTAAAGCTATCGCCCAGATGAGTTCAAAGAAAAAAATGGACATTCCAGTCTATGAAGGGAGTTTGGATGCAAAAGAACTGTTGGATTGGATTAGAGCTCTTGAAACCTACTTCGATTATGAGGACATCGAAGAGGATAAAAAGGTTAGGCATGCTGTCACGAAATTGAAGGGACACGCAGCATTATGGTGGGACGAGCTTCAAGCAGATAGGCGTTCCAAAGGCAAGAAAAAGATCAAAATCTGGGATCGAATGATTGCAAAGATGAAGGCAAAGTTCATCCCAAGGGATTATCAGATCACATTGTTCAGGAGAATGCAGAACCTGAGACAGAAGCTGATGACGGTGAAGGAGTATACCGAAGAATTTTATAAGCTCAATATCAGAGCAAGTCATCAGGAGAGCGATGATGAAAAAGTTGCTAGGTATATGAATGGCTTAAGATACGATATCCAGGATGATATGAGTATGACAACCATCAGAATGGTGGAGGATGCGTATCAGATGGCGTTGAAGGCAGAAGAAAAGCTAAGCCGAAATCCATCATAGTGAGGCCGAGGTAGGAGCCAGCCGAAAGGTAAGTCGGTCACCCAAGATAAGTTCCAGAAATCTAAAGATGACTAGAAGAAACCTCAGACGAGAACAAAAAGAGGTGGAAGTTCACAGCGAGGCCAGCATGCTGAACAGCGAAGGAAGTAGGTAGAACAGAGTGGAGGATACGTTGATAATAATACTTTTCCTCGTACCAGAGGTAGAGGAAGAGGTCGAGGTGGAGTCATCACATGTTATACATGTGGGAAGAATGGGAACAAGGCAGTTGATTGTCCAGATAGGGAGAAGGATGGAGGAGAATCTCACATCGCCGAGGCACAGAGGCAAGCTGCTGAAGCAGAAGACGCAGAAGATGGAAGGTCATTGATGATGCGTAAGTTTCTCTTAACACCGGAGAAGGAGGTGGAGGACACAGCTTAGAGAAGTAGACTATTCAGAACTGCATGCAAGACCAAAGACAGGAAGTGCAAGGTCATTGTGGATAGTGGAAGCACCAACAATCTCGTTTCAACCGAGATGGTGGAGAAACTAGAATTGGAAACAACTGATCACCCGAGTCCATACAGGGTCTCATGGCTACAGAAGGGACATCAGGTGAGTGTCACTAAACAATGCTTAGTTGACATCAAGATAGGAGGATACGATGATAAAGTACTCTGTGATGTTATTCCTATGGATGTATGTCATTTATTGCTAGGCAGACCATGGCAATATGACAAAAACATAGTTCATGATGGGAAAATGAATACGTACACTTTAGAGAAGAATGGGAGAACATACATGTTACTTCCGATAAAAGATAAGGAGGTGAAACCGGAAGTGAAAAACAGTTTACTTCTCATGAGTGGGAAGGAACTTCTGGAAGAAGTAAAGAAGAAGGAAGATCCACAATTCTTTGTGGTCAGGAAACCGAAAGTTGTTTTGACCAGCACAAGAGTGGATGACTTTCCGGAAGAAATTCAGGAACTGCTGGAAGAGTTCACTGATATAGTGGTGGACGAATTACCTCATTTGTTGCCACCGATGAGGAGAGTGAGCCATCATATAGACCTCATACCAGGAGCCAGTTTTCCGAACAAAGTAGCATACAGGTTGACGCCGCAGGAGAACGAAGAAGTTAAAAGGTAGGTACAAGAGATGTTGGATAAAGGCCTAATCAGGGAAATTTTAAGTACGTGTGTCGTTCCAACGGTACTGAGTCCAAATAAGGATGGAGGTTGGAGAATGTGCACTGATTCTAGAGCTATTAACAAGATAACCATCAGGTATAGGTTTCCATTACCACGAATCGATGACTTGATGGACTGTTTAAGTGGAGATTTTTTTTTTTCAAAGGTTGATTTCAAAAGCGGATACCATCAGATTCGCAGGAGGGAAGGCGATGAGTGGAAGACAGCCTTCAAAACAAACAAAGGGTTGTATGAATGGCTAGTCATGCCGTTTGGTTTGACGAATGCACTGAGTACATTCATGAGGTTGATGAATGAAGTGTTGAAAGAGTTCATTGGTAAGTTTGTCATTGTTTATTCGGATGACATATTGATTTTCAGCAAAATGAAAGAAGAGCATCTAAAACATTTAGCTGCAGTAATGAGGAAGCTACTGCAAGAGAAGTTGTTGATCAACATGAGGAAATATTCATTTATGAAGACATAACTCATTTACTTGGGGTTTGTCATATCAGAAAATGAATTAAAGATGGATCCAAGTAAAGTGGAGGTAATTAAAAATTGGCCATCAGCAAGAAATGTTTTCGAGGTGAGAAGTTTTCATGGACTGGCTAGTTTCTATAGAAAATTCATCAGGAATTTCAGTGGAATTAGCACAAAAATGATGGATACTGTCAAGAAAAGACATAAATATTTTCATTGGACTGAAGAGGCAGAGAAGAGCTTCAATCTGTTGAAGCGAAAGATCATAGAACAACCGGTGTTGGTGTTGCCGGATTTTACAAAAGTGTTCCATGTAAAATGTGATGCAAGTGGCTTTGCCATAGGAGCGGTCTTGATCCAAGAAGACAGACCAATTGCATACTTCAGAGAGAAGTTGGATGAGGCGAAGGTGCAGTACTCAACGTATGATAAATAATTTTATGCTATCATATAAGCGTTGAAGAAGTGGAGACATTACTTGATCCCAAAAGAATTTGTTATGTATAGTGATAATCATGCATTATAGTTTGTGACTCAGCAGGAGAAGCTGAATCAGAAACATGCTAAATGGGTAGAGTATATGCAGAATTTTACATTTGTAATTAAACACATTTCAGGTACTGCTAACAAAGTGGCTGATGCTTTGAGTAGGAAGTGTTTGTTGCTGCAAGAGGTCCGAGTCAAGACATTGGGTTTTGAAAATCTTAAGGACATGTATGCGGGTGATGCAGATTTTGCAGAGGCATACGAGGCAACTGAGAATCCATTTCTCAAAGACAGAATCTCGTGGATGAATTACATGATCCATAATGGACTGTTATTCAGAGCAAATCGGTCATGCATTATGAATTGCTCCATGAGGGAGAATCTGCTAAAAGAGAAGCACAGTGGTGGATTAGTAGGGCATTTTGGCAATGACAAGACATTTGCAAAGTTGAGTGAAGCATACTTTTGGCCGAAGATGTGAACAGATGTCAAGAATTTTATTGACAGATGTAGAATTTGCCAGCATTCGAAGGGAAGGAAGCAGAATGCAGGATTCTATCAATCATTACCCATATCTCAGAGGCCGTGGGATGAAATCAGCATGGATTTTGTATTGGGATTACGGAGGACGCAAAGAGGACATTATTTGATCTTTGTGGCAGTTGAAAGGTTTTCCAAAATGGCACATTTTATTCCATGCCAGAAGACCAGCGATGAGACTCATATCGCAAACTTGTTCTTCAAGGAGATCGTTAGACTTCATGGTTTACCCAGAAGCATAGTATCGGACAGGGATACGAATTTCATTGGACATTTCTGGAGGACACTCTGGAAGAAGATGGGAACTAATTTGATTTTTAGTTTAGCCTATCATCCTCAAACGGATGGGAAAACAAAGGTGGTAAATAGAAGTTTGGGAGATGTATTAAGAAGCCTGGTGACAGAGCACCACAGCAGCTGGGACAATGTGTTGCCACAGGAAAAGTTTGCTTACAACAACTCAGTGAACAGAAGCACAGGCAAAAGTCCATTCGAAATTGTATATGGAAGACAGCCAAAAGGAGTATCTGAACTGAGAGATCCAGAACAGATAATGATCAAGAGTGAAAATGCTGAAGAATTCGCAGAAGCGATGGAAGAACTTCACAGCAGGGTGAAGCAGCGATTGCTGGAGTCAAACCAGGAATATAAGCGTAGAGCGGATCAACATCGGAGACAAATTTAGTTCGAGGTTTGTGATCTAGTTCTGGCACATCTAAGGAAGGAAAGGTTCCCAAGGGGAACATATAACAAGCTGAAAATGAAGAAAATTGGGCCATGCAGAGTCCTGAAGAAGTTGGGAGAAAATGATTATGAAATTGAGTTGTCGGATGAGATCGGAATATCTCTGACATTCAATGTATCAGACTTATATCCATATAAGACTGAGGAAGAAGGAGCTGGAAATGAGGAACAACCATAAATCCAGTGGCAGAAGCAGATGTCGATCGCAGAAAATCCACAGATGGAGTGTATACTACACAAGGGAGTCAACAAAAGAACCAGATGGAAGCAATACTTCGAGTATCTGGTGAAATGGAAGAATCACCCAGTGGAAGATGCCAACTGGGAGACTGAAGCAGAGATTCAAAAGCATGGACAGACCATGTAGGAGCTCATGGACAGGAGCCCATGAAAGATTTCATGCCGAGGAGTATCTCTGACGTAGCACACACCACCCAGGGCACACACGCTTCCACCAGGACCTTCTTTTTCCCATGCCCGAAGAGCTAAATTACTCTTCAAATCCCCTATCGAGAATCTTCTACCCCCATAGGATGTTCTTTATGATATCCCTATTGTCTTATCAGGAAATCGGACCTCGCTTGATCGCAAGTCTTGTACTCGGGTCTCACAATCCCCGAACCCCGATAGAATACTCACCCATGTATTTCCTTGCTTCTGTCGGAAATATCACCCTGTCAGGAAATCGGACTTTCCAAGGTCATGAAGCACTGCTCCTACGAATCTCTGACTTCCGATCTCCGATAATACCTCTGTACCCTTAAATCCCTGGCTAACTCTTCTCGCATGTGACCTATGACCCGCAAGACCACGGTCCTTCACCCCTATCGGGATTTCAGAATTCGCGAGTTCGAATAGCGTAGAACTCACACCTTTGGGATCTCCGATCCCCAACTTCCGATGCCACCTGTCCTATGCTCTGATGCCTGTGGCCCATGCTCCAATGATGATCGGGAATTCACATTTCGGGAATTCACGATTCTTGTTGCGCAAATTCGCAGACCCTTCCAAGTCTCGATCTCTGATATGGGATGACACTTGTCAACCACCTAATGCTATAGTTGTGGGATCCATCATGATTCATAGTTTCACGACTCCTCTGGCAGTGATTATCACGACATCGAGAATCCCAAAATGTCGAACCCCGATGCACGTGCAGGCGCTCTCCTTCACGTCACTCCCTCCTCATCGTGCTATCGGGTATCGCAAGATCGCGATTTCAAATGTAGCATTTCTTTTGTATAGGAAAATCCTGAATTTCTGAACCCCGACATAGGGGATCTCTTGCCACGCGTCCCGGTTGTGGTCAACGGCTCAGATCCTCTCAAAAATTCGCTAATCGTGATTTCATACACAAGAATCTTAGCTCCAAAAGTTTTGATTCTCCGATGAGCCGAGCTCCACTGACTCCCCTTCTCCTTGCCACGTTTCTCACCAAGATCAATGGTTGAGATCCTTTCGGGAAATCGTGGTTCGTGATTCCTTCCTACAAGAGTTCCACGACCACAGAACCCCTGATATCCCAAACTATGAATCTTCAGGGTCTTCCTCTGCTCCTTCGGCTTAAACCTTGCGCAACTCTCCTGATATCTAATGGCTGTCGAAACTTCGCGGTTTTATTTGACAAACCCCAGCTGTCGATTCCTCCTTCTCGAGGATTCCTTTCAAAAAACTAAAGCTCCTTACTCAGAACTTACCCTCGGACACTTGCACTTGCATCTCCTGCCTGAACTTCTTTCGACCCAAAATTCCTGAGCTATATTTCACCAATACCACGAAAGTTCTATAACTTCTGAGCTTCTCCACTCTGATCCTTCAGAGAGCCTATGCGCACCCCTTGCGCTTGATCTTCAACAACCTCAAGTGTTGAATCTTTCAGACTCTGCGCACTTCCTGGAGCAGCAGTCTCTGACTTCCCTTTACTCGGATTTACAACTGAGACCTATGATTCCACCTGCACACTCTTTGCATGGCTTCAGCAACCCACTCTCACTCCTGGGCAAATAAGAACAAAAGTTAAACTATCGATCCTTCATCAACGCACTCCTTGCGGATGAATTCAACTGCACTCTTTGCAGGAATCTCCTGGCTCAGATAGAGAAACAATTGAAACTTATCCTCTCCTTTCTCAGACTTCAATTGGAACCTGAAATTACATGCACAACATATACAAAGCAAATGCATAAGCAGAAAACAAACATTCATGAGCATACAAACCACATACACAGAGAAACAACACCAGCCATGAATTTGAATCAGAACTTTCTTCTATTAATTCAAATGCCTGTACATGGGTGTTCTTCACAANCACTTACTAGAAGCATATTGCATCAGATGTTTGCCTGCATAACAGTATAACACCAGCATAACACCACATTAACATAGAAATGATATCAAAATAACACCAGAAAGAACACTTTGAATCAGAGAGCAATGTTCACGGGCCTCTTCGAGGGGGCAACCTCCAGTCAAGAAGAACTCTATTACAATAATATCCAAGCTAGGGTTCTCATACCCTTGACTCCTATGTATACTAAATATGTTTATCAAAAGAACCATGATGTAAGAGCATCGCCAACTCAGCAAGCGAGCCAACACATCAAGCAGAGTTCAGCTGGATAAACAAACCCAAAATTTTTAAAAGTGCTTTGGGATTGTAGCGCAAGTCTTTAATGAATCCTTTATGAAGGAGTGCCTTTTTGTATTGTAACAGACCTCGAGCCATATGCTCTTGTCTGAAGTAGATAGGAGGCATTTAATAGACTTAATGCAGGTAGATAGGATTTTATTTCCATATTAGACAGTTTTAAATGGAAGGAGGGAAACGGATATAGAAACCCTCATTGTATCTTTGTAACATAATCAAGAATTCAGAAGAGAAGAGAAAGAAGAGAAATTTGTGAAGAACACCCATGTACAGGAATTTGAATTAATAGAAGAAAGTTCTGATTCAAATTCATGGCTCGTGTTGTTTCTCTGTGTATGTGGTTTGTGTGCTCATGAATGTTTGTTTTCTGGTTATGCATTTGCTTTGTATATGTTGTGCATGTGATTTCAGGTTCCAACTGAAGTATGAGAAAGGAGAGGATAAGTTTCAATTGTTTCTCTATCTGATCTAGGAGATTCCTGCAAAGAATGCAGTTGAATTCATCCGCAAGGAGTGCATTGATGAAGGCTCGATAGTTTAACTTTTGTTCTTATTTGCCCAGGAGTGAGAGTGGGTTGCTGAAGTCGTGCAAAGAGTGTGCAGGTGGAATCATAGGTCTCAGTTGTAAATCTGAGTAAAGGGAAGTCAGAGACTGCTGCTGCAGGAAGTGCGCAGAGTCTAAAAGATTCAACACTTGAGGTTGTTGAAGATCAAGTGCAAGGGGTGCGCGTAGGCTCTCTGAAGGATTAGAGTGGAGAAGCTCAGGAGTTATAGCACTTTCGTGGTATTGGTGAAAGATAGCTCAGGAATTTAGGGTAGAAAGAAGTTCGGGTAGGAGATGCAAGTGCAAGTGTCTGAGGATAAGTTCTGAGTAAGGAGCTTTAGTTTTCTAAAAGGAATCCTCGAGAAGGAGGAATCGACGGTCGGGGTTCGTCGAAGAAAACTGCGAAGTTCCAACAGCCGTTAGATCTCAGGAGAGTTACGTAGGGTTTAAGCTGAAGGAGCAGAAAAAGACCTTGGAGATTCAGAGTTCAAGATATCGGGGGTTCTGTGGTCGTGGAACTTTTGTAGGAAGGAATCGCAAACCTCGATTTCTCAAAAGAATCTCAACCATTGATCTCGGTAAGACACATGGCAAGGAGCAGGGGAGTCAGTGGAGCTCAGCTCATCAGAGAATCGAAACTTCTGGAGCCAAGAGTCTTGTGTATGAAATCGCGATTAGCGAATTTCTGAGAGGATCCAAGCCATTGACCACAGTTGGGACGCGTGGAAAGAGATCCTGTGTGTCGGGATTCAGAAATTCAAGATTTTCCCATACAAAGGAAACGCTACATTTGAAATTGCGATCTTACGATATCCGATAGCACGATGAGGAGGGGGTGACATGAAGGAGAGCGCTCGCACATGCATCGGGGTTTGGCATTTCAAGATTCTCGGTGTCGTGAGAATCACTTCTGGAGGAGTCGCAAAACTCTGAACCGCGGCGGGTCCCACAACTATAGCATTAGGTGGTCGACAAGTGTCATCCCATATCAGAGATCGGGACTTGGAAGGGTCTGTGAATTTGTGCAACAGGAATCGCGAATTCCCGAAACGTGAATTCCTGATCATCATTGGAGTGTGGGCCACAGGCGTCAGAGCAGAGGACAGGTGGCATCGGAGGTCCGGGATCGAAGATCCCAAAGGTGTGAGTTATACGCTATTTGAACTCGTGAATTCTAAAATCCCAATAGGGGTGAAGGACCGTGGTCTTGCGGGTCATAGGTCACATGCGAGAGGATTTAGCCAGGGATTTAAGGGTACAGAGGTATTATCGGAGATCGGAAGTCGGAGATTCGTAGGAGCAGTGCTTCACGACTTTGGAAAGGTTGATTTCCCAATAGCGTGATATTCCCGACAGAAGCAAGGAAAGACGTGGGTGAGTATTTTATCAGGGTTCCGGGATTGTGAGACCCAAGTACAGGACTCGCGATCAAGCGAGGTCCGATTTCCCGATAAGACAACAGGGAGATCGTAAAGAACATCCTGTGGAGGTAGAAGATTTATGATAGGGGATTTGAAGAGTAATTTAGCTCTTCGGGCCTGGGAAAAAGAAGGTCCTGGTGGAAGTAGGCATGCCCTGGGTGGCACATGCTGTGTCAAAGTGGTATCAGAGCGAGAAAATTTCTCGTTTTCTGTAGTAGAGGAGAAGGGAAAATTTCACCATGCCGCCGAGGAGGGAGAGACAGTCACCGGACCCAGAAGATAGGGAGGTGCGAAGAAGAGGTAGTCTGGCAGGAAATCCAGATATGGAAAGGTAGATACGTGATCTCAGAGCGAGATTAGAAGATATGGAAGTAGCACAGAGACGCACATCCAGTGCTGGAGATTTGAGTGACTCCGAAGGCAAAGTTGAAGCCGAACAGCAAGGGGAAGTTGCAGCCGAAGATGCAGCCAATAAGAGATTGATTAAAGCTATCGCCCAGATGAGTTCAAAGAAAAAAATGGACATTCCAGTCTATGAAGGGAGTTTGGATGTAGAAGAACTGTTGGATTGGATTAGAGCTCTTGAAACCTACTTCGATTATGAGGACATCGAAGAGGATAAAAAGGTTAGGCATGTTGTCACAAAATTGAAGGGACACGCAGCATTATGGTGGGACGAGCTTCAAGCAGATAGGCATTCCAAAGGCAAGAAAAAGATCAAAAGCTGGGATCGAATGATTGCAAAGATGAAGGCAAATTTCATCCCAAGGGATTATCAGATCACATTGTTCAGGAGAATGCAGAACCTGAGACAGAAGCTGATGACGGTGAAGGAGTATACCGAAGAATTTTATAAGCTCAATATCAGAGCAAGTCATCGGGAGAGCGATGATGAAAAAGTTTCCAGGTATATGAATGGATTAAGATACGATATCCAGGATGAGATGAGTATGACAACCATCAGAATGGTGGAGGATGCGTATCATATGGCGTTGAAGGCAGAAGAAAAGCTAAGCCGAAATCCAGCATAGTGAGGCCGAGGTAGGAGCCAGCTGAAAGGTAAGTCGGTCACCCAAGATAAGTTCCAGAAATCTAAATATGACTAGAAGAAACCTCAGATGAGAACAAAAAGAGGTGGAAGTTCACAGCGAGGCCAGCATGCTGAACAACGAAGGCAGTAGGCAGAATAGAGTGGAGGATACGCTGATAATAATACTTTTCCTCGTACCATAGGTAGAGGAAGAGGTCGAGGTGGAGTCATCACATGTTATACATGTGGGAAGAATGGGAACAAGGCAGTTGATTGTCCAGATAGGGAGAAGGATGGAGGAGAATCTCACATCGCCAAGGCACAAAAGCGAGCTGCTGAAGCAGAAGACACAGAAGATGGAAGGTCATTGATGATGCGTAAGGTTCTCTTAACACCAG
The DNA here is from genome assembly GCA_000966675.3 of Picea glauca. Taxonomy (NCBI): domain Eukaryota; kingdom Viridiplantae; phylum Streptophyta; class Pinopsida; order Pinales; family Pinaceae; genus Picea; species Picea glauca. Next base: position 11,123 of record JZKD02S2255639.1, on the reverse strand, counting down.
AGAAGGAGGTGGAGGACACAACTTAGAGAAGTAGACTATTCAGAACCGCATGCAAGACCAAAGACAGGAAGTGCAAGGTCATTGTGGATAGTGGAAGCACCAACAATCTCGTTTCAACCGAGATGGTGGAGAAACTAGAATTGGAAACAACCGATCACCCGAGTCCATACAGGGTCTCATGGCTACAGAAGGGACATCAGGTGAGTGTCACTAAACAATGCTTAGTTGACATCAAGATAGGAGGATACGATGATAAAATACTCTGTGATGTTATTCATATGGATGTATGTCATTTATTGCTAGGCAGACCATGGAAATATGACAGAAACATAGTTCATGATGGGAAAATGAATACGTACACTTTAGAGAAGAATGGGAGAACATACATGTTACTTCCGATAAAAGATAAGGAGGTGAAACCGGAAGTGAACAATAGGTTACTTCTCATGAGTGGGAAGGAACTTCTGGCAGAAGTAAAGAAGAAGGAAGATCCACAATTCTTTGTGGTCAGGAAACCGAAAGTTGTTTTGACCAGTACAAGAGTGGATGACTTGCTGGAAGAAATTCAAGAACTGTTGGAAGAGTTCACTGATATAGTGGTGGACTAATTACCTCATTTGTTGCCACTGATGAGGAGAGTGAGCCATCATATAGACCTCATACCAGGAGCCAGTTTTCCGAACAAAGTAGCATACAGGTTGACACCGCAGGAGAACGAAGAAGTTAAAAGGCAGGTACAAGAGCTGTTGGATAAAGGACTAATCAGGGAAAATTTAAGTACGTGTGTCGTTCCAACGGTACTGAGTCCAAAGAAGGATGGAGGTTGGAGAATGTGCACTGATTCCAGAGCTATTAACAAGATAACCATCAGGTATAGGTTTCCATTACCACGGATGGATGACTTGATGGATTGTTTAAGTGGAGAATTTTTTTTTTCAAAGGTTGATTTGAAAAGCGGATACCATCAGATTCGCAGGAGGGAAGGCGATGAGTGGAAAACAACCTTCAAAACAAACAAAGGGTTGTACGAATGGCTAGTCATGCCGTTTGGTTTGAAGAATGCACTGAGTACATTCATGAGGCTGATGAATGAAGTGTTGAAAGAGTTCATTGGTAAGTTTGTCATTGTTTATTCGGATGACATATTGATTTTCAGCAAAACGAAAGAAGAGCATCTGAAACATTTAGCTGCAGTAATGAGGAAGCTACTGCAAGAGAAGTTGCTGATCAACATGAGGAAATATTCATTTATGAAGAAATAACTCATTTACTTGGGGTTTGTCATATCAGAAAATGAATTAAAGATGGATCCAAGTAAAGTGGAGGTAATTAAAAATTGGCCATCAGCAAGAAATGTTTTCGAGGTGAGAAGTTTTCATGGACTGGCTAGTTTCTATAGAAAATTCATCAGGAATTTCAGTGGAATTAGCACAAAAATGATGGATACTGTCAAGAAAAGACATAAATATTTTCATTGGACTGAAGAGGCAGAGAAGAGCTTCAATCTGTTGAAGCGAAAGATCATAGAACAACCGGTGTTGGTGTTGCTGGATTTTACAAAAGTGTTCCAAGTAAAATGTGATGCAAGTGGCTTTTCCGTAGGAGCGGTCTTGATCCAGGAAGACAGACCAATTGCATACTTCAGAGAGAAGCTGTATGAGGTGAAGGTGCAGTACTCAACGTATGATAAAGAATTTTATGCTATCATATAAGCGTTGAAGAAGTGGAGACATTACTTGATCCCAAAAGAATTTGTTATGTATAGTGATAATCATGCATTACAGTTTGTGACTCAACAGGAGAAGCTGAATCAGAAACATGCTAAATGGGTAGAGTATATGCAGAATTTTACATTTGTAATTAAACACATTTCAGGTACTTCTAACAAAGTGGTTGATGCTTTGAGTAGGAAGTGTTTGTTGCTGTAGGAGGTCCGAGTCAAGACATTGGGTTTTGAAAATCTTAAGGACATGTATGTGGGTGATGCAGATTTTGCAGAGGCATACGAGGCAACTGAGAATCCATTTCTCAAAGACAGAATCTCGTGGATGAATTACATGATCCATAATGGACTGTTATTCAGAGAAAATCAGTCATGCATTCTGAATTGCTCCATGAGGGAGAATCTGCTAAAAGAGAAGCACAGTGGTGGATTAGTAGGGAATTTTGGCCATGACAAGACATTTGCAAAGTTGAGTGAAGCATACTTTTGGCCGAAGATGTGAACAGATGTCAAGAATTTTATTGACATATGTATAATTTTCCAGCATTCGAAGGGAAGGAAGCAGAATGCGGGATTCTATCAATCATTACCCATACCTCAGAGGCCGTGGGATGAAATCAGCATGGATTTTGTATTGGGATTACCGAGGACGCAAAGAGGACATGATTTGATCTTTGTGGCAGTTGAAAGGTTTTCCAAAATGGCACATTTTATTCCATGCCAGAAGACCAGCGATGAGACTCATATCGCAAACTTGTTCTTCAAGGAGATCGTTAGACTTCATGGTTTACCCAGAAGCATAGTATCGGACAGGGATACGAATTTCATTGGACATTTCTGGAGGACACTCTGGAAGAAGATGGGAACTAATTTGATTTTTAGTTTAGCCTATCATCCTCAAACGGATGGGAAAACAAAGGTGGTAAATAGAAGTTTGGGAGATGTATTAAGAAGCCTGGTGACAGAGCACCACAGCAGCTGGGACAATGTGTTGCCACAGGAAAAGTTTGCTTACAACAACTCAGTGAACAGAAGCACAGGCAAAAGTCCATTCGAAATTGTATATGGAAGACAGCCAAAAGGAGTATCTGAACTGAGAGATCCAGAACAGATAATGATCAAGAGTGAAAATGCTGAAGAATTCGCAGAAGCGATGGAAGAACTTCACAGCAGGGTGAAGCAGCGATTGCTGGAGTCAAACCAGGAATATAAGCGTAGAGCGGATCAACATCGGAGACAAATTTAGTTCGAGGTTTGTGATCTAGTTCTGGCACATCTAAGGAAGGAAAGGTTCCCAAGGGGAACATATAACAAGCTGAAAATGAAGAAAATTGGGCCATGCAGAGTCCTGAAGAAGTTGGGAGAAAATGATTATGAAATTGAGTTGTCGGATGAGATCGGAATATCTCTGACATTCAATGTATCAGACTTATATCCATATAAGACTGAGGAAGAAGGAGCTGGAAATGAGGAACAACCATAAATCCAGTGGCAGAAGCAGATGTCGATCGCAGAAAATCCACAGATGGAGTGTATACTACACAAGGGAGTCAACAAAAGAACCAGATGGAAGCAATACTTCGAGTATCTGGTGAAATGGAAGAATCACCCAGTGGAAGATGCCAACTGGGAGACTGAAGCAGAGATTCAAAAGCATGGACAGACCATGTAGGAGCTCATGGACAGGAGCCCATGAAAGATTTCATGCCGAGGAGTATCTCTGACGTAGCACACACCACCCAGGGCACACACGCTTCCACCAGGACCTTCTTTTTCCCATGCCCGAAGAGCTAAATTACTCTTCAAATCCCCTATCGAGAATCTTCTACCCCCATAGGATGTTCTTTATGATATCCCTATTGTCTTATCAGGAAATCGGACCTCGCTTGATCGCAAGTCTTGTACTCGGGTCTCACAATCCCCGAACCCCGATAGAATACTCACCCATGTATTTCCTTGCTTCTGTCGGAAATATCACCCTGTCAGGAAATCGGACTTTCCAAGGTCATGAAGCACTGCTCCTACGAATCTCTGACTTCCGATCTCCGATAATACCTCTGTACCCTTAAATCCCTGGCTAACTCTTCTCGCATGTGACCTATGACCCGCAAGACCACGGTCCTTCACCCCTATCGGGATTTCAGAATTCGCGAGTTCGAATAGCGTAGAACTCACACCTTTGGGATCTCCGATCCCCAACTTCCGATGCCACCTGTCCTATGCTCTGATGCCTGTGGCCCATGCTCCAATGATGATCGGGAATTCACATTTCGGGAATTCACGATTCTTGTTGCGCAAATTCGCAGACCCTTCCAAGTCTCGATCTCTGATATGGGATGACACTTGTCAACCACCTAATGCTATAGTTGTGGGATCCATCATGATTCATAGTTTCACGACTCCTCTGGCAGTGATTATCACGACATCGAGAATCCCAAAATGTCGAACCCCGATGCACGTGCAGGCGCTCTCCTTCACGTCACTCCCTCCTCATCGTGCTATCGGGTATCGCAAGATCGCGATTTCAAATGTAGCATTTCTTTTGTATAGGAAAATCCTGAATTTCTGAACCCCGACATAGGGGATCTCTTGCCACGCGTCCCGGTTGTGGTCAACGGCTCAGATCCTCTCAAAAATTCGCTAATCGTGATTTCATACACAAGAATCTTAGCTCCAAAAGTTTTGATTCTCCGATGAGCCGAGCTCCACTGACTCCCCTTCTCCTTGCCACGTTTCTCACCAAGATCAATGGTTGAGATCCTTTCGGGAAATCGTGGTTCGTGATTCCTTCCTACAAGAGTTCCACGACCACAGAACCCCTGATATCCCAAACTATGAATCTTCAGGGTCTTCCTCTGCTCCTTCGGCTTAAACCTTGCGCAACTCTCCTGATATCTAATGGCTGTCGAAACTTCGCGGTTTTATTTGACAAACCCCAGCTGTCGATTCCTCCTTCTCGAGGATTCCTTTCAAAAAACTAAAGCTCCTTACTCAGAACTTACCCTCGGACACTTGCACTTGCATCTCCTGCCTGAACTTCTTTCGACCCAAAATTCCTGAGCTATATTTCACCAATACCACGAAAGTTCTATAACTTCTGAGCTTCTCCACTCTGATCCTTCAGAGAGCCTATGCGCACCCCTTGCGCTTGATCTTCAACAACCTCAAGTGTTGAATCTTTCAGACTCTGCGCACTTCCTGGAGCAGCAGTCTCTGACTTCCCTTTACTCGGATTTACAACTGAGACCTATGATTCCACCTGCACACTCTTTGCATGGCTTCAGCAACCCACTCTCACTCCTGGGCAAATAAGAACAAAAGTTAAACTATCGATCCTTCATCAACGCACTCCTTGCGGATGAATTCAACTGCACTCTTTGCAGGAATCTCCTGGCTCAGATAGAGAAACAATTGAAACTTATCCTCTCCTTTCTCAGACTTCAATTGGAACCTGAAATTACATGCACAACATATACAAAGCAAATGCATAAGCAGAAAACAAACATTCATGAGCATACAAACCACATACACAGAGAAACAACACCAGCCATGAATTTGAATCAGAACTTTCTTCTATTAATTCAAATGCCTGTACATGGGTGTTCTTCACAA
>JZKD02S2255628.1:0-14560 GCA_000966675.3 Picea glauca | reverse complement strand
CATATATACAAGCATAGGGGTTTGAAATTTGGCAATCAATTGTAGATGGATACATGGTACTAGCAGTTCCACCAACAAATGACAAAGCAGTGAAACTTGGTCAGAATAATTCGAAAGCTACAAATGAACTTTTGAATGGTCTCAGTGAAACAATATTCACCAAAGTTGCACATTGTAAATCTGCCAAAGAGATTTGGGACAAGCTTCGAAATATTTATGAAGGAGATACAAAAGTCAAAACAACATAACATGAAACTTATAGAGGTCAGTTCGAACAACTAAAAATGAAGGAAGATGAGAATATTGTAGCCTACTTCTTAAGAGTTGATGAAATAATGAATGCAATCATAGGATTGGGAAAGAAATCGAAGAATTTGTAATTGTTCAAAAGGTACTAAGATCTATTCCTATGAGATTCAACCTAAGATATCAACTCTAGAAGAAAGATTGGATCTGAACTCAATAAGCATGGACAAACTAAATGGAATCTTCACAGCATAAGAAATGAGAACTGAACAGGAAAATCTAGATGTAAAAGAAGAATCCTTCAAAGCATCCAAAAGATCAAAGAAAAAGAAAAATGAACAAGAAGAATATAGCAGTAGCAGCGACGTCTCGAAAGATGATGAAGAAGTGGTCAACTTTGTCAAAAGACTGAACAAGGGAACCAATGGTAGGTATAGATGTAATCTTCCTTTAATTTGTTTTAATCGTGATAGTATTGGTCATTTTGTTAACAAATGTCCTCATAATAAAAAGAGAATTGATGAAGGTTACTCAAAAGGAAAACAAACATATAAAGGGAAAAGAACTACAAAGAAATATTTCAAGAAAATCTTATGCATCAAAGAAGACATCTCATCATCAGATGAAGATGAAATCAGTGACAGTGAAACAGGAAGAGTTATATTCATGGCAATAAAAGATTCTAACAAAGAAGACTCTGAAGAAGAATATTAAGAAGCCGAAGAAGGATATGAAGAAGACGAAAACGAAATTGAAGAGGCATAAGTTGACTATCAAGAAAAATTAATGTGTGCCATAGAAGTTATCAAAAGAGAAAAGAAGAAAAACAAGAAACTACAAGCAGAACTAGAAAAGAAAAAGGACACTCAAGAACTAGAACAAATTATCACAAGATTGAAGGTTCAAATAGAATAAGATAAAAGAATTGAAGAAGCACTCAAAGAACAACTAGAAGAAGGACAAGATCATTGGAAACTTGGAAGCAGAGATTGTCACACTAAGAAAGGATATTCAAAACAAAAATATGCAAAATAGCTCAAAAGTTCTAGATGACATTATCTGCAGTCAAAATTCTCATATTGACAAGTTTGGACTTGGATACAATCAGACAAAAAAGGGATCAAGCTCCAAAACAACAGAGAAAGAAACAAATCCAAAAATCTATGCAGAAACAATCAAAGGGGATAGGAAGATTACAGGGACACTCCTCCACCGAGAAGATTCAGATTTCAGAATCAACAATAGACAGATAGGCCTCAAGAAGAAGAAGGATTCATAAGAGCACATTCTTTTAGAATATTGTCAAGTCCCAACTATCAAACTATATTTTTTGGTTTATGTTATGCATGTAATAATTTTGGACATAAAGTTGTGAATTGCAGAGATAAGAACAGGAACAATAACAACTTTGAGAGTCATACACAAACGGGTTACTCAAGAATACCTAGTGAAACACAAAGAAGAAGTTACAACAAGTTTGAATCTTTGAGCAATGAAGTGGAATGTTACAAATGTAACAATTTTGGACACATAGCCAAATATTGTAGAATGACAGTCCATCCTAAAGAACCTCAACAGAATAACAATAGTCACAGACAAGAACCTCAGCAAACGACATGGATAAGAAAGAAAGATCAGTATAGCAATGAATAATGCACAGTCTCTCTACAAGCTAAGGAGAAGAAACATGGTTGGTATGTTGACAGTGGGTGTTGAAAACACATGGCAGGTGACAGAGACAAATTTCTTACATTGTGAAAGGAAAGAAATGGATCAGTCTCCTTCGGAAATGATAATTTAGCCAAAATCATTGGAGAAGGCATGGTCTGAATTGAGAATAAGAATAAAAAGGCACAAAATGTTCTACTAGTAGAAGATATGAAACATAATCTTCTAAGTGTGAGTCAAATGTGTGACCAAGGTCATAAAGTTACTTTCAATTCACAAAAGTGTGNCAACTAGAAGAAGGACAAGATCATTGGAAACTTGGAAGCAGAGATTGTCACACTAAGAAAGGATATTCAAAACAAAAATATGCAAAATAGCTCAAAAGTTCTAGATGACATTATCAGCAGTCAAAATTATCATCTTGACAAGTTTGGACTTGGATACAATCAGAAAAAAAAGGGATCAAGCTCCAAAACAACAGAGAAAGAAACAAATCCAAAAAGCTATGCAGAAACAATCAAAGGGGATAGGAAGATTATAGGGACACTCCTCCACCGAGAAGATTCAGATTTCAGAATCAACAATAGACAGATAGGCCTCAAGAAGAAGAAGGATTCATAAGAGCACCTTCTTTTAGAATATTGTCAAGTCCCAACTATCAAACTATATTTTTTGGTTTATGTTATGCATGTAATAATTTTGGACATAAAGTTGTGAATTGCAGAGATAAGAAAAGGAACAATAACAAATTTGAGAGTCATACACAAACAGGTTACTCAAGAATACCTAGTGAAACACAAAGAAGAAGTTACATCAGGTTTGAATCTTTGAGCAATGAAGTGGAATGTTACAAATGTAACAATTTTGGACACACAGCCAAATATTGTAGAATGATAGTCCATCCTAAAGAACCTCAATAGAATAACAATAGTCACAGACAAGAACCTCAGCAAACGACATGGATAAGAAAGAAAGATCAGTATAGCAATGAATAATGCACATTCTCTCTACAAGCTAAGGAGAAGAAACATGGTTGGTATGTTGAAAGTGGGTGTTGAAAACACATGGCAGGTGATAGAGACAAATTTATTACATTGTGAAAGGAAAGAAATGGATCAGTCTCCTTCGAAAATGATAATTTAGCCAAAATCATTGGAGAAGGCATGGTACGAATTGGGAATAAGAATAAAAAGGCACAAAATGTTCTACTAGTAGAATATATGAAACATAATATTCTAAGTGTGAGTCAAATGTGTGACCAAGGTCATAAAGTTACTTTCAATTCACAAAAGTGTGAGATAAAAAGAGAAGGTTTAGGGAAATTGGTCAGTACAACTGCAAGAACTTTAAACAACATATATGTGTTAAGTGAAATTGGAAATGAAAAGTGTTGTCAAGGAAAGGAAGATGAAAGTTGGCTATGGCATAGAAGAATGGGTCACATGCATTTTGATAACCTTGTCAAAGTCAACAAAAGAGAAGAAGTCAGAGAAATGCCCCAGATCACGAAACCAACTAACACTTTATGCAAGCATTGTCAACAAGGAAATCAAACAAAGACCAGGTTCAAATCAAAGGAATATTCAACAACAAGACCACTGGAAATTGTGCATACTCATATAGTTGGACCAACTACAACAAAGGGATTAAAAGGTGAGAGATACTTTATGTTATTAGTTGATGATTATATAAGAATGAATGTAGTTTTCTTGGGTGAGTGTTTAGTATCATGGATAAGCAAGAAACAATCATCAGTATCTTTATCTATGGCCGAGGCAGAGTATATTGCAACAACATCATGTTGTACACAGGTTCTTTGGATGAAACAAACTCTGAAAAAGATACAGGTTGAGTATGATGAGCCCATTCCAATATATTGTGATAATACAAGTTCCATCAATATCTTGAAGAACCCAGTGATGCACTCCAAGATGAAGAATATTCTATTAAAGTATCACTTTCTACAGGAGCAGGTTTGATGCAGGAGCATCTCTCCACGTCAGCCAGCCAGCCAGCTAGCCATGTCGAGCACGTGCACTCAAGCTGAAGAGAGGCACAACCTCATTTAAATATGAATTTAATGTAATTTAAATGCTTAGGCTGTTGAGACATAGAAGCCGTGCCTTTGTGCAGGCGTTAGGTAGATCGGCTTTAATGCTAGATCAGTTGAGATCTAGATCTGATTCTGGACTAGACAGCCCATTCATTGTAATTGAATAGGGTAGGTGAATCTGGAGGGAAGCGCTCTAAGAGCCCCCTCAGGTAAAAGAGATTTAGAGATCTCATTTTGGAAAAAAAGTAAGCTAGATGAGACAGATGAGCAGAGTGGAGAAGAGCCAGAGAGAGCTCAGGAACACCATTGTAAATTCAGGCATTTTCCATTGTTAAAACAACAAAGTAGTTTTTCCTGCATTTTTGTATGTTATGTGAATGTATGTGTGTGTTCCATTGTATGTTGTAGATATATACCGTAGTTGTGCATTTGCAGGGAGTTTGTGCGATTTCAGGTGAAGGTCTTTGAGGCTTCACGCCAGGAGGGTGTGACAGAACTCTGCAGGTTCTGAGAGCCGTGCACAGAGGATGCACTTCTGAACATTGTGGAGTCAAACAAAGACATTTTGCGGCACAAGAGCTGGAATCAACAACTCAGAGGAAGAAGACCTCAAGGTTGTTAAATACCTTGGAGGCAAGGCTGTGTATGAGAGACACAGTTGCAGACAGAACCTCTTAGGAGTTCTGTAAGGTTCTGCCCAGTGGGCATTGAGCGTGGGCATAGTGGTGCATTGAAGAAGGAACTCTGCTGTGAGTTCAGACAGAAGCTTTGAGGAGTTATGTGAAGCTCTGCCAGGTGGGCATTGAGCAGGTGCAAGGAGTGTACAGAGGAAGACCTCTGTGGTGAGTTTAGGAAGAAAGACCAGAATCACTGAGGATTCTGAGAGCTCTGCCAGGAGGGCATTGAGAAAGTGCATAGGTGAACAAGGGGATAGAACTGTTGAATGTTCTGTGGAGAAGATACTCTTCCAGGAGGGCGTCAAGGAAGTCTGCAGATAGGCACAGAAGTGAAGAGAAATATTTGAGTTCTTGAAGTGAGGAAGAATCCACCGAGGGATCTTCACTGGGTTACTGAAGACCCAGAGAGACTCAGCAAGAGGTTTCTTGAGTGAACAGAGAGCCGGAAAGGCATTTTATTCTCAATCTGTGGGAGAAGGAAGGAAAACAAAAATCCCTTAGGGGTATGAGTGTTTGCAGAAGCTCAGGAGGAACAACATTTTCACATGCACGATGAGGCTAAAGGTTGTGGAGCTCGCAGAGGAAACAGACAAAGGTTGAGGCCTTTGGAAATTAAAAATTTCTCCCAAGTCTGGGAAGAAAGTACAGAAGCTCAGGAGAGAATGACAGTCGTCAAATCAGCTGGAGAAGGAAGAGATCTAGACCGTTGAGGAGTTTACATCCAGGAGGAGCTTAGGAGAAGCCTACAGAAGGAGGAGACCGATAGCCGTCGGATCTCACTCAAAAATCCTGTAAGTCATTGGATCGGGAGAATATGCTCAGAGTTTAGCCTCTGGAGCAAGCGCATGAGGATAAAGGATCTGAACCATCAGATCTGGAGTAGGTACCCAACAACCGTCAGATTGGACAGGAGCTGCACGAGGTTTAGCCATTGGAATATCGACACTCGGGAAATCAGGATTCTCGAGGCCGTGAGAATTGAGACATCGCAAGTATTGAAACACTAGAGCAATCTAGACCGTCCATTAGCAGAGGCACGTGGTGGAGATCGAGTGCCCATCGGCACTTTGGCACATCGGGAAATCGACATTCTTATGGACAAGAGATCGGGGAATCCAGGTCGAAAACCTTGGCAAAATCTGAGCCATCCGATCAGAGGGACAAGTGTTAGAGATCCGAAGAGAGTTGGCATAGCAGTCATCGAGAAATCGGAGTTCTTGAGGACAAGTAATTTGGGACATCAAAAGTCTCGAAATCTCAGAGGAATCAAGACCGTCCATCTGGAAGGGACGCGTGCAGGAGATTGGTGTCATCGGGAAATACCTGACAAGAAAGTCGTCCATCGGGATATCGGAGATCCCGTAGACAAATTTTTTGTGCACTTTGGAATCGTGAAACGCAATACCCCGATGAGTGGGAGCCAACTATCATCAAACCAGAGAAGGAAGACAGTGTCGTCGTGAGGGGCCAACTGTCAGTGCTACGGAGATTCGGGATTCGAGGAGTCGGAAATCCCGTAGGCATATGTATTTTGGCATCGCAAACCCCGAAACCCCGAGGAGAGGTATGGATGAGGTCATATGGTAGTGGTCGCATTGGCCAGGGCTTAGCTTGGAGGGCTAAAGTGTGTCGAGAATCGGAGGATCGCGGATCCAAAGGACGTTTGCAACTTGGCAGTGAAAAGTTTGAAACCTTGATGAAGAGTATGACTGAGGTCATATATGGGGAGGTCACATGGACCAAAAGCTAAGATAGAAGGGGTGCGTATCAGTGAAAAGGAGCTCATCAGTGATCGGGGATTGAAGAGTATAGTGACTCTTGACAGCGGGAATCTAGAAACCCCGAAACCCGATATTGATTGGGGAAAAGTCACGGTAAAGTGCAGAAAGCCGTGAGGGATTAGAAAGGACTTGTGGATCAGGTTTTGCAGCAGTGATTCCTGAGGGAATACAAAGAGATAATTCGGCTCGTATGAGAATTTGAACGATCCTTAAGACCGGGAGGTCAGGCGCAGAAACCCTACGGGGTATGTAGGAGCATATTTTTCACGCCATCAAGTGGTATCAGAGCTAGTTCTTGTCTGTGTATTTCAGGCAGGAAGAGGCAGAGGAGGAAAGCACTCTGATACACACATCAAGTGGTATCAGAGTAGGAAATTCATCTATATATTGCAGGTGAAATAAGACAAAGCATTGGAGACTCTGTGACAATTGTTTGCAGGTAGGCATCAGTCGAGAAGACAGTCATGAGGACTGTATGATGAAGCTAGAAATGCTCAGGATGTAGAGTGACAGTAGGAGATCTGCCAAGGAGGCAGATAGACATAGCAAGATGGCTATTGTAGGCCGTAGGAAGAAGAGAAAAGAAGAAAAGCTTGTAGAATTAGATAAAGAAAGGGATAAAGAGCTCTATGAATTAAAAGAAGACATAGAGAAGCTCAAACTGCGGATGCAGAAGGATAGGAGGAGGAGACGGATGCATGAATTTCCCATGGAGAAGGCAAAAGAAAATTGGCTAGTCAAGAAGTTGATGGTCATGAGACAGCGCAGGCTGTTAAAAGGGTGGCTGAGGTATGCTAAAAACCTCAAGGCCACATAGGAAAAGGTGATTTATGTCTGTGAACTAGAGACTGGGAGAAGTCTCGATGATTTTGAAAATGAATTGGGATCAGCTGAGGATCTCAAGCACTGTCAGGAGGGCAGAGAATAAATTCTAGCTTGCTAGGAGGGAAATGAATTGAGATCACTGAGGGATCTCATGGACTGTCAGGAGGACAGCCAGGGAATTTCACATTGCCAGCTGGGCAATGATATGAGGTCACTACGAGATATCAAAGACTTCCAGGAGGGCAATGGAAGAATCTCAGACTGCCAGGTGGGCAGAGATGAAAATCCGAGACTGTCTGAAAGTATCCTGGACTCAGAGGAGAGTTCAATTCAGCAAGGAATGCTGATGAAGATGGGATCAGTTGATCTCATAGTCTGCCAGGAGAGCAGCAGAAGGATCCCATATTGCCAGGAGGGCAGGGATGAGTGGATGAGACTATCTGTGGGTCTCATAAACTCAGAAGTGAGTAGGAATCAGCTAGGGGAGATGACAGAGCAAGTGAGCTCAAAGATGGATTTACATCAACAGATGCAGCTGATAGAGGTGAAAGATCAGGATGATATTCTGATGATTGGGGGAATTGGAGTATTCCTACCATGTGCCTAAGAGGAGGAAAAAACCGGTGTTGTAGATTGTGCAGCCGTAGAACAGTCTCAGCGAATGATGATTGTCAAGGAGGAATTGGAGAAGACTTTGGAAGATGCCCAAGCATAAGAAGAAAACGAGCATTCTAAGGAGTGTCTCAACATATTCATCCAAGAAGCTGAAAGAGCTATAGCATTGGAGCTAGCAGCAAAGGAAGCCAAGGAGCAGGCAGGTAAAGTTATCACTCCATGGGAGATGGAGCTAGCGATGCTGGAGGATTGTTTGAACAATCTAGGGCTAGCAAAAGAACTGACAGAAGTTGAACTATCAGGGAAGGTGACTAAACAACAAGTCAGTCAAAGGGAGACTGAAGAGCTGAAGTCTGCAGCAGAGTGGCAACTTGAGGCCACAGATGAAGATGAAGAAAGAAGCATGGCATATCATGGTGATCTACCCGATTGCAGAAAATTTTTGCAGCTGAGGAGACTGCAACAACAGGACCAGCCACTAGAGCAACTGGACCAAGTGATAGAAGATATCAGAAGGCTGATGGTAGAGTCAACAAAAACTGCCAGTGAGGAGAGGTTGAGCAGAAAGGAAGTAGCAGCAGTGAAGAAGCAGCAGCAGCAGCAGGATGGAGTGGATGAACAGCTCCAAAGAATGATTTGGTATTCAGGAGGATTTCCAGCCGCTTAGAGGGGAAGCGCATGAGCAAGAGCTCATGATTTTGCAACTGAGGAGTTTGATGCAGGAGCATCTCTCCATGTCATCCAGCCAGCCACGTCGAGCGCGTGCATTCAAGATGAAGAGAGGCGCAGCCTCATTTAAATCTGAATTCAATGTAATTTAAATGCTTAGGCTATTGAGCCATAGAAGCCGTGCCTTTGTGCAGGCATTAGGTAGATCGACTTTAATGCTAGATCAGCTAAGATCTAGATCCAATTCTGGACTAGATATCCCATTCATTGTAATTGAATAGGGTAGGTGAATCTAGAGGGAAGCGCTCTAAGAGCCCCCTCAGGTAAAAGAGATTTAGAGATCTCATTTTGGAAAAAAAGTAAGCTAGATGAGATAGATGAGCAGAGTGGAGAAGAGCCAGAGAGAGCTCAGGAACACCATTGTAAATTCAGGCATTTTCCATTGTTAATACAACATAGCAGTTTTTCCTACATTTATGTATGTTATGTTAATGTCTGTGTGTGTTCCATTGTATGTTGTAGATGTATACCATAGTTGTGCATTTGCAGGGAGTTTGTGTGATTTTAGGTGAAGGTCTTTGAGGCTTCACGCCAAGAGGGTGTGACAGAACTCTGCGGGTTCTGAGAGATGTGCACAAAGGATGCACTTCTGAACTCTGTGGAGTCAAACAAAGACATTTTGCGGCACAAGAGCTGGAATCAACAACTCAGAGGAAGAAGACCTCAAGGTTGTTGAATACCTTGGAGGCAAGGCTGTGTATGAGAGACACAGTGGCAGACACAACCTCTTAGGAGTTCTGTAAGGCTCTGCCAAGTGGGCATTAAGCATGGGCACAGTGGTGCATTGAAGAAGGAACTATGTTGTGAGTTCAGACAGAAGCTTTGAGTAGTTCTGTGAAGCTCTGCCAGGTGGGCATTGAGTGGGTGCAAGGAATGCACAGAGGAAGATCTTTGTGGTGAGTTCAGGAAGAAGGACCAGAATCACTAAGGATTTTGAGAGCTCTACCAGGAGGGCATTGAGCAGGTGCATAGGTGCACAAGGGGACAGAACTATTGAACGTTCTGTGGGGAAGATACTCCGCCAGTAGGGCATCGAGGAAGTGTGCAGATAGGAATAGAAGTGAAGAGAACTCTTTGAGTTCTGGAAGTGAGGAAGAATCCATTGAGGGATCCTCACTAGGTTACTGAACACCCAGAGAGACTCAGCAAGAGGTTGCTTGAGCGAACAAAGAGCTAGGAAGTCATTTTATTCTCCATCTGTGGGAGAAGGAAGGAAAACAAAAATCCCTTAGGGGTTTGAGTGTTTGCAAAAGCTTAGGAGGAACAATTTTTTCACACACACGGAGAGGCTCAAGGTTGTGGAGCTCGCAGAGGAAACAGACAAAGGTTGAGGCCTTTGGAAATTAAAAATTTCTCCCAAGTCTGGGAAGAAAGTACAGAAGCTCAGGGGAGCATGAAAGTTGTCAGATCGGCTGGAGAAGGAAGAGATCTGGACCGTTGAGGAGTTTACGTCCAGGAGGATCTTAGGAGAAGCCTACAGAAGGAGGAGACTGACAGCCATTGGATCTCACTCAGAAATCCCATAAGCCATTGTATCGGGAGAAGATGCTCGAAGTTTAGCCTCTGGAGAAATCTTACGAGGATAAAGGATCTGAACCGTCATATCTGGAGCAGGTACCTGAAAGTCGTCAGATTGGACAGGAGCTACAGGAGGTTCAACCATCAGAATATCGGCACTTGGGAAATCGGGATTCTCGAGGCCATGAGAATTGAGACATCACAAGTCTCAAAACACTAGAGCGATCTGGACCATCCGTTAGCAGAGGCACGTGGCGAAGATCGAGCGTCCGTCGACACTTTGGCGCATCGGGAAATTGACATTCTCGTGGACAAGAGATCAAGGAATCCAGGTTGAAAACCCCAGCAAAATCTGAGCCGTCCGTTCAAAGGGACAGGTTTCAAAGATCTGAAGAGAGTCAGCATAGCAGCCATCGGGAAATCAGAGTTCTTGAGGACAAGGAAGTTGGGACATCCAAAGTCTCGAAATCCTGGAGGAATCAAGACCATCCATCTGAAAGGGACGCGTGGAGGAGATCGGTGTCATCAGGAAAGACCTGACAAGGAAGTCATCCATCAGTGTTTGAGTCATCGGGATATCGAAGATCCCATAGACAAAGTGTTTGTGCACTTTGGAATCATGAAATCCAATACCTCGACGAGTGGAAGCCAGTTGTCAGCAAACCAAAGAAGGAAGACAGTGCCGTCGTGAGGGGCCAACTTTCAGTGCTACGGAGAGTCAGGATTCAAGGAGTCAAGAATCCCATAGGCGTATGTATTTTGGCATCTCAAACCCCAAAACCCCGATGAGAGGTATGGTTTAGGTCATATGGTAGTGGTTGCATTGGCCAGGGCTTAGCTTGGAGGGATAAAGCGCGTCGGGAATCGGAGGATCGCAAATCCAAAGGACGTTTGCAACTTGGCAGTGAAAAGTCTGAAACCGTGATGAAGAGTATGACTACGGTCATATATGGGGAAGTCACATGGACCAAAATCTAAGATATAAGGGGTGCATATCAATGAAAAGGAGCTCATCAGTGATCAAGGATTGAAGACTACAGTGACTCTCGACAGCGGGAAGCTAGAAACCCCGAAACCCGATATTGATTGGGGAAAAGTCACGGTAAAGTGCAGAAAGCTGTGAGGGATTAGAAAGGACCTATGGATCAGGTTTTGTAGCAGTGATTCTCGAGGGAATACAAAGAGATAATTCAGTTCATATGAGAATTTGAACGATCCTTAAGACCGGGATGTCAGGCGCAGAAACCCTGTGGGGTAAGTAGGAGCGCAGTTTTCGTGCAATCAAGGTTGCAGAAAAAAACATCAGAGTTGAGTATGTGGGCACAAAAGAACAAGTGGTAGACATCTTCACAAAACTACTTCCACGGGAATCCTTTGAATATCTTTGCCAAAGACTTTGATTTATTTCTACTCCAAAATGAATGATTTTTTAATTCTTATCTTATATGTCTTAGATTTACATGAGGAAGCACCATAAGAGGATAGTTCAATCAGGGGGAGGAAACTCGGATGGAAAGATACCTTTTCCATTGATGACAAAGGGGGAGAGATTTAACAAATGCAGGGGAAAGAGGCAGAGGACAGAGGCATGGTTCCAGGGGGAGAAGATTTATCATATACAGAGGATAGAGGCATGGTTCAAGGGGGATCATGAGTGATATGATTTCAGTATTGCATCAAAGTGTTGCCATCAATGCTAAAGGGGGAGATTGTTGATTAAGGTTGGTTATCATTGATGTCAACCCTTGAAGAAAGCCTTGTATCAAAACGTTTGCGTAATGGACCCAATATCGTTCGATGTAAATATGACTCATTATTGTCTTGTCATGGTTCATAAGGAGTAAAATTGGATGAACTCCAAAGTGGTCCCCTTATGGTGAAATCCTTCATGGCAAGATACTTTGTGGAGTGAGAGAACCCATGCTTAATGGTTGAATAATGATATTAAGTACAGTGAATTTGTCGGTGAAACTATCCTATATGCATATTTATTGTCACACCATTTTCGGTGGTATGTGGAACGTCACATAACTCCTCACGGTTAGAGAGTTATGGCCATGTGAAGTTGGAGAACCCAGGTTTGGGTAGACCCAAGTTTGTTTCATGGATAACGGTATGTGTTTTGATATATTTGTAGGTAATAATATTTTATATGGATATTTCATGTCATTCCATTTCTAGTGGTATGTGGAACATCACATAAATCCTCATGGTTTGAGAGTTATGGCCTTACGAAGTTGGAGGACCCTCGTATGCTGGCTTGAAGCCCCAAAAGGTCATAGTAGTCAAAGTGGTTTAAGAGATTTTACAAGGCAAATAATAAATTTAAGTGATGAGTGTACTATAATTCAAAGTGAATACAAAATAAATTATTTAAATAATCAATATAATCAATAAATTAGAAGTGGGTTAACCCTAAAATAAGGAAAGTGGGCAAAGTGACCTAGAATATGTTTTTAAGGAAGCTACTTGGAGAGTATAAATAAGAGGCAAGACTCTCTCATTTGAATCACACTTGAGAATATTGAATACCTATAGGTTTCTGAGGTAACCAAATGATATATAAACCTAATTTCTAAGGAAAGTGAAGAAAAGAAGGCCAGAATTCAAGGACGGATAAATTCTTTTGATGATACTTTCTAAGGTATGTTTTTTTCAGGCCATCTCACCATTTTCGCAATAAATTTTTTTCTATAATGATTAAGACTATGAAATTGCTATTCCATTGAGAAAAAATATCCAAGTATCTGTGCTAAAAAATTCATCTTGTGGGTCATTGTATTTTAGGAGTTACACTCCGTGGAAAATAGGGTTTGTGGCCAGTCCGGAAACTAGTCAAAAACAGGTGTTTCGGGTAAAAATGTCATAACTTATTCATAACATATACAAATTAATTGCAAAAAAAATTGTTAGTTATATTAAAGTCTCTAGTATTTTGTGTAATAGTTTCAGATCAATTCAACAAATATTCCATGCGGGGTATTCTCTACAAGGTCGCTCTCTAGAATAAGACAAAATTCAACAAGTTGTGCCATTTTTTCTATAACTCCTTTTCTGAGAGGTTCCAAGTGGTGACACCTGAAGGAATTTCATAAAACACACTGAATAACATTGTATATTAGTTTTAGATATTTATTCATTACATGTATAAAGTTATGATTATTTCAAGTTAGGGTTGTTGACTAATCCAAAACTAGTCTTGTGAGACTAAAGAAACGTTTGATGAAAATGCTAGTCTCTTGTTGTTAAATTTAAGGAAGGTTTGTAGGTATGTGATAATATAAACCATGTCTATTACAGAGTTACAAATAATATTTGGATTATGAAATTGATGAGGGCTTTTCGTTGAGGTACAAGTTGGGTACATGGTTGAGACAAGTAGTTGATGAGTTGGCACACACATGAGGTGTATAGTTGATGATGTTGGTACATATTAATGAGTAATAGTTGATGAGTACTTGACACATGATTAGTACATACTTGGTACATGGTTGGTTGCACTTTTTTATGGTACATTTTGATTACGGATTGTTTGGTACAAGTTGGTGCATGGTTGATGCACTTGTTTATGGTACAAGTTGATTACAGGTTGAGGTATAGGTTCATGCATGGTTCAGGTTATTGGTACAGTTTGTTTGGTATAGGTTTACAGTGATATATCTCACAGTGATAGTGTGACAGTGGTTCCATCATTCTACTTCTACTTCAGGGTAGTTGGACAAGGCAAGGAAAGGTGGTTGTAGCCACCTTCCAGTTGTAGCTGAAGAACATAGGGGGTTGTAGCCTCCTTCTATTTTTAGCTAGAGATTTGGGGAGTTGGATATTCCCTTAGGTTGTAGCCTGAGAAAATAGGGGGTTGGAGCCTCCTTCCAGTTGGAGATGGAAAATAAAGGAAGTTGGTGCTTCCAATGAATGTAATTCTTCAAGACATATAAGATAAAGCATTACATGGTTTTCTCCCGATTTGGGTTTCCATGTAAAACACTGGTGTACTATGTATGTGTGTAATTGTTCATTTATTATTGCTCATTATTGAATAATAATTCTACATTGATATAACACTTGGATTATTTGGAGAAAATGGGTTATAATTACACTATTACCGATTCATCCCCCCTCTCAGTAATCCAACATTTATTTCCCAAGTTCCAAAGCTTATAACATTTCATAGCATCTTTATACCCTATAAAGATACAATTTTCATCATTTATATCTATATTACTCTTATTTTCATTCAGAACGTGAGAATATGAATCACATCCAAATACCCTAATATGCGTCAGAGAGGATTTCTTACTAGTCCATACCAAATGTGGAGTCTTTCCATCCAAAATTGATGAATGTGATCGATTGATTGGGTAACATGCACTATCCACTGTCTCTCCCAAAAAGTCATGTCCTAAACTGGCACAATTGAGCATGCACCTTGCCTTTTCCATCAACATCAT
>JZKD02S2255617.1:11354-29129 GCA_000966675.3 Picea glauca | reverse complement strand
TGAAGTACTAACCCATTGAATCATAGCCTGCATGTATTGTTTTGTTGTTGCTTTGTTTCGAGCAGGTGTTCTCATTTGGGCCTACACTTCATTATTGGTTGTTTAGCCGGACTATTTGCTCTTGGTGGTAACCTGTGAAGAGGGAATTTCACTTTGAACTGTATACCTTAGCCTCTTCAAAACCCCAGGTTACCAAGGACGTCTCCCATGGGCCTAACCTCCTAAAGAGAAAGAACCTCCCCATTGTGGTGACATTGGGTGGGGTAGGTTCCTGTTACGCCAGTTTGGACTCTATGTTCTAGCCATTTGACCTAGCTACAAACTGTGCGTTAACATTTTGGCATCGTTTTCGGGGAACACTGAGTCAATTCTCCTCAAACGACAAATCTTTTTGTTAAGAATTTCCTCAAAGTCTTATCTCACAAGCTTACCTGGTGACTCCATTAGGGTGTTTTCCCTATTTCTTTGATAGTTTCAAAAAAACTAATTGGTGACTCCACTAATGATGAAGCCAACTATGACATCATAATGGGATCCAAGGAACTACAAACCTTTGAACATGAGTAAAATCCCAGGATATCCTAGAAAAATGCCCCCCGTTTATAAGAATTGGCTCCCTAGATTCACTGGCATCGATGGAGAAAGTCTCGATCATCACATGAGAAAATTTTGGGAATTCTTTCAATGTCGCCCCGTTAGTGACGAGGATGGAGATTTGGTGATGAAACTCTTCTCTTCCTCTCTGCATGGAGAGGCTAGGAGATGGTATGATAATATTCCAGCTTAGAGCATCACATCTATGGATCATTTTGAAGAAATCTTCCTTGCAAGGTGGGTTATGAAATTGGAAGATATACAATCATTGCTGAAAGGTCTTGAATGCATAAAACAAACATAGGGTGAGATTGTCAAAGTTTTCGGGGCTAGGTTCCAGAAGTTTCTTTACTAGATTCTTGAAATCCATCATCCTAAAGACAAGTACCTTGTTTATCTCTATACTAATGGACTTCAGGGGAATTTGAGCTTCCTCCTAAATAAGAAGAATCCGAAAAAACTTGTAGAAGCTCACAACATGGCCATTCAAATCGAAAAAAAATATTCTTGTCCAGAATCAATACCATGGAAACTCTCAGCTGGATAAGATTAGTTTCCCTTGAAACCTTTGCTGAAGATCCACAAGAGAGAAGGGAATGAGTTCATGACCACCAGAATGAGGATGTGATTATAGAGAAAAAACTTGAACAAGATGATGAAGTGCCAACCCCTACTCCTCACTCTGATGAAGTCATCCAAGAACCTTTTTCTCTTGCACAACAAAGAGAAGATGAGGTTAGTTGCTTTCCACTTCAGGATTCCAATGACACCTTATTCCTTCATTCGGAAAACGAAGGAGAAAGGAAAGATTTGAACAAAATAGATATTCCTTGCTGTCCATGAGAATGAAACAATAATACATGCCGAAAACGCCAGAGTCCTCAAAGCCCCTGCACAAGAAAAAACAGTAAGTTTCCCTCATCCCCTAGATTTTGATGATGCTTTGCTTTATGATGAAGGAAATGAGGAGGATGAGAATGAATTATCAAATGTTTCAAACCCTACATGTTATGACACAGATAGTGACATTGTTGATAACATTGATGAGTTCATACACATTGGGAGACGTAGGTGGGATATAGTTGGTTATGACCTGGATCCCATCTATGACATTGAGAGTCGTTTCCAAGTGTTTCCCTTGCAATTATCTCAGCAGACTATTTTTGATCAGTGGCAACAAGGAGATGAAATATTTACTCCTACTCTCCAAAATCCCAAGGATGACCTAGTACCTTGTTTTCCTAATGACTTTCGGTCATACCTTGAGGACTTTGATGATTGTTCCTCTGAGCATTTGGATTTATTTTATTAAGATGATTATCAATCACCACTCTGCTCGGATTTTGATACAAGTAAGAACATTGTTTGCCTAAAGAAAGTTTCTCATGACTTTTCACTCAAGCTTCCTGTTATTACTTTACCGTGCTTTTCCATTAAAAGTGTAGTTGGGAAGTATATATTTAATGTTGATTTTCCTCTTGGGAAAACCCTAGAATCCAAGGGTTGGTTGGGGACTGCAATATCAATTCATTTGTCCCAGTTTTTCAACTTTCCCTTGATAGCTTTCCAGTCATCTACTAGATCTTTGTCGATCCCTTCCTTGACTTCAGAGCATGAGGATGTCCTAGGTAGCTAGTTGGCAGGCCCTTTGAGTCAGTTTTCCGAGCCTTGCATTTTTCATGACACTTTCTTGAAGTGGATTGAGTACTTTCCTCAGAGATGGACTTGGCATGATTTTACCCCTCCCACCCGCCTCCATGAGTTAGAGTTTGAGATCTTCGATGATCTGATACATTTTCTAACCCATGTTATTTTTTTTCTTGACTTATCACTATTTTGGTTTATGATGAAGCAAAAAGGTAGGTGTTGGGCTCTAAATATGTCCTAAAATCAACCTCTATGCATTAGCCAAAGGTAGGCACTGGCATAAGCATTTTACTTGTTGCCTACATAGGTTCTTACCTTCCATTTTCAATACCCAACCTCCAGAGATGCAACACCTATAAAGGAACAAAAATCGTAAAGGGAACAATAGTTGTTCCTTTCAAATGAATAGCAACTACCCTCAAAGGAACAACAGTCATGCGAAAGGAATGACAACTATTCATTTCAAATGAACAACAACTACACTCAAAGGAACAACAGTTGCGTGAAAGGAATGACATCTGTTCCTTTCAAATGAAAAACAACTACACTCAAAGGAATAACAGTCGTGCGAAAGGAACAACATTTGCTACATTGGGCTGAACTAATGTTGAATTAATTGCATCGTAGTATTTGCCCAACTATTCAATTGTCAACCCAAGGAACTCTTTTATTTCAAAGTTACTGTGCACAATATATGCAAGCAACAAATTCCAACTAACACTATTATCTATTTAATAAAATAAAACACATAACTTAAAATCAATCAAATCCACTCTTTCTTGAAAATACACTCAGCTGAAATAAAACCACTACCACACTCTTACATAAATTAAAGGATTGTTAACAAAATGAAGTAACAACAATATGAATTGAATCTTACTGTAAGAGAAATCTAATAAACAACACACAACTGTAAGCAGTGATCAACTAATCATAAACCAAGATAAATTAAGACAATAAAAAGAAAAATACAAGTAAATGAATAAGACCAACACATACTAGATTGAGAGGGCCCTGCCTCACCTAGCATGCGTGGCCAAAATACTTACAAGATTAAGAGAAAGTTGCACATAATTGTAGATCCATCAGCTCCTTTGTATTATTGAAGAAAACTCAGAAATTACATAAGTTCAGATCTTTATTACAAATAAATTCTATATAATTTCATGAATTCCCCTCTCCTGATTGAAGAGGTCTTATTTATACAAATCAAATCCCCAAATCCCTGGGTTTCTTAAACAAATTGCTAAGTTTAGAGAACCGGCCACAACGGTAAATCTGGAAAATACCCTTTTAAAGAACTAGCGATTTCTCTCAAACCATACCTCCAATTGGAAAATGACTCATGATGAACTCAATTGGGCCCATTTTGAACAAAACCCATGTCACATATTTTCATGGTTCATCCTCATCGGCTCACAATATTCCACACAAATTCGTCTCTCCTTATCTGCCACATTTTTCACTGAAAACAGTTAACCATGAGTTGGAACTCACATGTGTCATTTGGAGGTTGGAACCTTGACTGTTGCAACTATTGATACATAAAATCACTCGTCAAACCATCATCAGAAAAATAATGCATAATAGTCTTTAATTCATTAAAAATGAAGGAATAATAATCATTATTAACCACTAAAGCATAAAAGGAATTATATGTCATTTAATGAGCAGCTGTAGCAAATGTATGGCAAATGGAATGATAAGTGAATGATAATAGGATGAAGAAGGGATGTGATGGATGTATATAGATGATGAAAATATGGACAAATATGTGACCCAACAACAGGTACCATGGGACATTGCTCGATTGGCTACACTAGTCGTTTGACTACCTCGAACATCCAACCAACAGGTAAGTAAAGGTAGGTACCTTGCTTTGCATTCACATTATTGATTGTTTTATTTTCAGTATATATAGATATGTCTATATATGTGGGGTGGAAATGCCACCCCATCTTTGTTACTGATGCCCCTATCAAGTTGAGCAGGTCTGCAGGTTATGCCAGAGATGCTAAGGTTCTCATGCACTCTACGGTGAGCACATGTCCCCGAGTTGGAGCCAGATGTTATCCCCATTTTCTAGGGATAACTAGGAAATGATGTCTCGAGGCCCACAGGTCCTAGACATGGAGTACCGAGAGCAGGATTGACCTAAGCATGACCCTAGAGGGCCCATCCTTTTCTTCTTTCATTAGATTCGTCTTGTTAGCAGCAACATCATCCATCACCATCGACTTGGTCTTGTATCGGAGAAGGATCTTTCTCCATGAGGTAATTGGTCCAGGTATCATGGTATGTGTCACTTTTGATCATTATAACCTTTAAATGTATGCATCTAATTCCTTTTATTTTTGACAATTTCTTGGATCTTACATTAACCCACTTGACCATGCTTGGGGAGATTGAATGTGTTCCCTAGCAAGCTTGTACCCATAGGTTTTGGTTTTCCACTGGGGGATTTCTGAAGAGACATCGTCTTCTCCCATCATACCACCACTTTTCCATCTTGTCTCCCAATCATCTGTCCCATTCCCCTTGTTCGGGCATTAGGATGATCTGTTTTTGGGGTTTCACCTTATATCGTGGGAAGAAGGGGCTAAAGGCCCAGAAGGTAAAAGCAGCTGGTAAAAGATAAAAGACTAGAAATGAAACCTCGAGATGCCTCGCCTAGGGATCCCCGAGAAGCCAATAAAAATACTCTAAGCAAGAAACAAGAGGGACCTAAAAAAATAACAAACAAAACCTAATCAAGAGGATAGGGGGTCTCATCACGAGCCAACCTATTATGTTCATGGGTACCTAACAGCATGAAATTGCCACCATTTGGTTACCACGCCAGGGCAGTGACCTTTGGTTGCATGGCCAAGGGAAATGGGGTCTCATCATGAGCCAACCTTATCACCGCTGTGAAAGTACTTGTGGGTAACACTGTCAGCTTTGGTCACCATGCCAAGGCAGTTTCCTCTGGTTAGCCCTTGAATAGAAAAAAAAAGAATAAGAAAAAGCAAATAAAGAAAAGAATAAAGGAAAAAAGCGACTTGGAAAAATTGCATCCATGACAGGTACAGCTCGCCTTCTACAAAGGCACCCATAGGTAATATCATGCATCCCTGGCTCTCACTCTACTCGTATGTATGGACATCCCTTAAACCACTTCACCTCGTTTACATGGCTTGGATGAAACCCCTTGGAAACTTTTCTTTCCTTATGGATACTAGCCCAATAGGGTATCTTGTCCTTTTTCTCGACCTTGTATTGTAGGTTTTTGTAAAGTCTTTGAGCTATTGAATGATATATCATGGTTTTTACGCATATGTTTGATAATATTAATGATGAAATGTGATTAACTTTGTTATGATCCCTGTGACTAATGAGCCCATGGAGGGAATAGTTTTTGATGTGCAGGACCATGCCCGATGGACAGGTACCATTTGGACCGGTACACATGGGGAGATGATTAGTTCGGACCTCCATGGGGATGAAGAGCCCATTAGATGGTTGTTGAGACCCCATCAAAGGGGTAGAGACAAGACAATGTTTGACCGAGGTTTTTCACCAGAGAAGAAGAGGACATTCCATCAGGGGCACTTTGGCTGAGCCAGGACTAGGGGGATTGACCCACTTGTAGTGGAATGTTTTCCCCAGATGACTTAGGACGTCACCAGGAGGCTTGTGATGTCATCATGAGCATATGGTAGATAGACAGAGTTGTTGGAATGTGTGGCAGTTTGGAAGAGCCGAAGGAGGGCTAATGTTTGGCTTCTAGATGCTACACTAGCCCCAAAAAAGGCCTAATGTCTCCCTCAGGAGGGCTTGACGTCTCACTTTTTGCTCATTTAGGGTTTTAAAAGAACATTTAATGTAGAAACAATATGATTTTGGTTTATATCCTTGCCGTCTAGTTTTCATGTCCTAAAATTAATTAAAGGTCATTGATACAATATATATTGAGGAATTTTATCCTCATTTTGACATAACACACAACTTACTCTCCTAGTGAGATCTGATTTTTTGCACCCTACTTGGGTATTTGTTCTCTTTGAGTGAGGTGCACTTGTTGAAGGAAGGATTTTATTGGAATTTCTCTTGAAGGAAGGTTTACAACTAGGGTTTGCAATGTTATTTCATCGTGATATGTAAGTGTTTTTTCTGCAAAACTTCTTAATTGAATGGTTGTAGTCTTATATTCTTGCATTTACTATAATTTTTTTTGATTTTAAAACCCTAGGGGAAAAACACACAAGTAGGTTGTTGTCTCATGTCCCCTAAAAGAGAAATTCTCAGCCATTGAAGAAGGAAGGAAGAGCCTAGTCATTGCTACACTCTAATTGCTTCTTCCCTTGTGCTAGTTGTCCATTTAAAAGTCAAGAAGGAGGAGACATCTCAGGCCTAGGTTATCTACACCTAGGGTCATCCTGCTTCTAGGGTTTGGTGATAGGTCCTTGCCTTTTCAACACTCTCCCTCACCTCACTCTCATGTCTTGATTTATCTTTTATGTCATCCATTTTTCCAAGATAAACCTAAGGAAGGAAGAAAGAGAACGAGGCCTTGCTTAAGAAACACCTGAGTGAGCCTCTTTCCCCTAGGGTTTTGTTTCTGGAGCCCTACCATTACAGCACTTCAGAACTCTTCCCTCTAGTCCTTATCCTTTTTCCCTTCAACCCTTGTGTCCTCTCTTAATTTGACTCCATTTACCCTTAGGCATTGATCTTAGGTCTCCAACGTTGAATTGATAGTGGTCAAACAAACTTTCAAACTCTTATAAATTGAAAACCTAACTAACTACTAACCCTAATAAGGCTAACGCCATCCATGGTCATTCCATCTTGACGCAGCTAGTTTTTCTTCATAGGAAATTAGGTGATGGTTTAAGAGCATTTATTGAATAAGGGATTGATTGAATACATTGATTGCTACATCATCTTGGAATTTATTGGTGAATTGATATTATTTCCATTGTTGTATTAATGAACACTTATTTCATCAATATCTGTTTGTCATAATTTCCTATATATTGATATCAGATAGTTTTATGAAGTACTAACCCATTGAATCATAGCCTGCATGTGTTGTTTTGTTGTTGCTTTGTTCTGGGAAGGTGTTCTCATTTGGGCCTACACTTCATTATTGGCTATTTAGCCAGACTATCTGCTCTTGGTGGTAACCTGTGAAGAGGGAATTTCACTTTGACCTGTATGCCTTAGCCTCTTCAAAACCCCAGGTTACCGGGGACATCTCCCCTGGGCCTAAACTCCCTAAAGAGAAATAACCTCCCCATTGTGGTGACATTGGGTGGGGTAGGTTCATGTTACGCCAGTTTGACCTCTATCTTCTAGCCATTTGACCTAGCTACAAACTGTGCGTTAACAGTTACAACGTATATCTGCTTGATGCATAATTTCCTTGTCGAAATAGATCCTAGATTCCTCCACCCTGGATCCTACTATATATATGTTCTTGACACTGAAGTCACCATAGGCCCAAAGAAGTGTATAAGGAGACACTTTTGGCAATAAAATGTTGGTGATCAGAGTGAAACTGGAAACAAGGATTTCCATCTCAAGAAACAATAGCAACAAGGATAAAATGGGATTATAGACTCAATGGGAATAGTTGAATGAGTCCTTGTTTGAATGTGAAAAGTATCATTATCTTTCTCCATGAGGCAAATGCTCCTTTTATGCGGTCTCCAATCAATTAGGGACAATTGAGTATGGGAATTTTTTTTTATACAACTAACCAATCTCGAAACTCATCTTTAATTTGGGAATAATTATATTTTTTTGAACATTTATTAGCATGTACATGGGTGTCCCTTAACCAACCCACATGTATGTGGGTATCACAATTGTTAGGGCGCATACATCCTTCAAAATTTGTTTTTTTAGAAGGTCTCAAGGAGGTATGAGGAACAATTGTATGTAAGGACGATAGGGATAAGGCCAATAAGAGAATCACATATTTAAAGGTGGCCTTTGATGCTATACAATTTATGAGGCGTAGGTCGCTAGGATTAACAATCTCCCCCTTGAAAACCCTCACCTCTTCCCCTCTAGTGGACTCATAACATATTAGGTGATTTTTTTCAGTCAGTTTTAAACTTGTTATATTGAGCTTCAACATAATAATTTATAAATATTCAAAAATACCATGTCAAGTCTATTTCATGGTATTTAGAAAGCATGGTAATGAAAAATACATATGCACACCATTTACAATGTATGCATAATCATGTTTCGAACTTCCAAATGGTCGAAACCAATATATTACAAAAAATTAATGACTTTGAAGCTAGATAAGCCACCCAGATTCCAAGGGAAGACATAAATGTGTCTAGTATTCTACAAAGAAATTTTAATTGGAGTTTTTCTTACTCTTAATTCAATGACTAACTCTCGAGGTAGGTTGTTAAGTTTTGAAGGTAGTGAGCTCATATAGTGTGTTAGTTATGTTTTTTAAAAGGTTTGAAAGAACTTTGAAGAGCATAAGTCTCTAAAATCTTGCAAAATTTGGCAACATATATTATTGTAAGATGGGCTATAATTGCTAAAGGTTATTAAATGTTATTATTTCTAAATGTTATTAAATGCAATAAATATTTTTTTTTAAACAAATAATTACTTAAAATAATTTTTTATACATCCCTGTTCTTGATTAATGACCAATCAAAGAACCAATCATAAAGATCTTGCAACAAGGAAAATAATTTCATGTGAACAAAAATAACACTATAATTCAATTCATCCATGAAATGTAACAAAAGAATCTCTTACACTAAACCATGAATGCCTTAAAAAATCCACCATCCTTCATATGTAAGTCAACTTGATAGTAATATACAAGCAACGTTCAGGATTTTTCTAGCCTCTATCCCCTGAGGATGAGCTCACCTTATATTAAAAGATAAGGACATATTTCCAAATATTTTAGATACACCTAGTTACCCCAAATAAGAAATTTGGTTACTTTTCTATTACATGAACATAAGTTTTTGTTTTTGAATTATCATCATTTTCCTTAAAATACAATTCCCATTTATTGTAGATATCCATCATGCGTGAAATAAGAGAATGGTTCAAACTGTCCAAGCTCAATTCACATTGATAAATTTGTTGGTGATACAATGGATTTTTTTTTTCTAATTTGAAAAGAAACAAGAAATTATTTGAGAGCACTTTGAAGGTACCGTTACAAATTCCTTGAGGGCATTGCTATAAAACCTACTAATCTAAGAAATTTTCTCTGTGCTGACATCTCTTCGTTGTTCTAAATTTTCAACAAATAACTAGCTTGGAGTAGTTTTCCCAATAATCACAACAGTTGGTATATCAAAGTCATTAATAATATTAAAAACAAAATTCTATAGTTTAGAACATCATTTATTGCATCATCAATCCAATCACCTACACGTGTACAAGAATTAGATCAAGAATTCAATAATATTTGAGTATGATGCTTCTCTTTGTTGATCATCCTTGTAATACTCTCAGGTGCTTTTGCATTTTTCTTCTCCAAACCCCTAATTTTAACAAAGGATATTTGAGTAGCCCTATGTTCTTCCAACTGAGCTTCTACCTCATCAAAAAATTTGAGTAAGTGATGATGATATTGTTGAATCTCACTTAACTTTATATAAAACTTCTCTTGAACATCCTTGAGATTGTAATTGAAAGAAAGTGCTTTAGACTTGAAAAAAATCTAGATAATCTTTTTCAACTTTGCGTCTTTTTACCTGTTCCTCCAATGTGCTTACCTGATTTTGATGATTCTCATAAGTTTCCCTTAAATATGATTCTTATTTTTCATGAATGACATACTTCCTTCAAATGTTCCTTTGTTTAAAAATTTATCTATTGCTTTCTTGTGCAGGTCCTTAGAAGTAACCATTTGTACCCTTTGTTGTTCAACTAACTGGCTAATATATTGCTATTGATTTTCCTTAATCGAGGTCTTTTGCTACCTTATCCTTTCTTCAAGAAATGCCACCTGTTCCATTTGTCTATCCAACTCATTTGAGAGTTCATTGACTGTCCATGCATTTTCATTAGCAAAACCTCCCAAAGCTAAAGTTGTTTCTCTTGCAATTTGTTTCGGTTCTGGATCAGCTACATCCCAAACCATAACCTATTTTGGTGTTTCCACATCAAGAATTCCCATTTTCCTCTTTTTAATTCTCCCTTTAATAATTCATTTTTTGGAACTACTGAAGAAGTAGTCTCCAAGAGACACAACAATTTCCTCCAAAGGTTCTAATTTGTCAAGGTCAATTACTATAAGAAAACGTTCTCCACTTGAAGTAGAAATCGACGTACCTAGAACATTAACCCGTGAAATATCCATAGTAATACTTTGATCGGAATTACATTCCTTTCCAATTTCTTCTTTGATATTGGAACTCTTTAATTCTTCATCTTTTTCTTCTTCCTCTTTCTTGCGAACAACTTCCATTGTTACTTGCTCAACTCTTAATTTTTCATGTTCAAGACTTTTAATTTGTTCCTAGGATTCCCTTAATCATTGATATTCTTCTTCTTTTAGAATCTTATCCTATTCTTCCTTTATTTCTTCTTCATATTTCATTTCTTGGGCCAATTTTTCTTTCTTTGTGTTTCCTTTATCCATCTTTCTTTTCTTTTCTTCTTCTTCCAACCTTTGTTTTTATTCTATAGATCTCTTACTTCTTTCTTCTTGGAAGGTGTTATGAGGAAAATATCTCTATGGCTATGGGAAAACCACAAAAGATGAAACAACACCTAGAAATCAACTCTAATATCAAGTATGCTATGTAAATGAAAATGCTAAAAAGGTAAGGCTAGAAGCCTACCTTGTCCAGACATCCAAACAAGACCACAAATGAGCTTACAACCGAAAGCTTTACACCTGCAACTTGTCCTCAACAACCAAGATACACAAGAATATTGAAATTATATATAATGTTAGCATATAAACTAGCATAATCCATTAACATGAATAACAAATACTCCCATGGAAAGTAATAAAAATATTTGCAACATATAATTGGATGAGAAAATAATATTTCTATTAATGT
The DNA here is from genome assembly GCA_000966675.3 of Picea glauca. Classification (NCBI taxonomy): domain Eukaryota; kingdom Viridiplantae; phylum Streptophyta; class Pinopsida; order Pinales; family Pinaceae; genus Picea; species Picea glauca. The sequence continues at coordinate 17,835 of JZKD02S2255617.1, read as the reverse complement.
AATCAACATAAGTACATAGGTGAAAAACTTATGTAACAACACATATCAGAATTGAGAAACCAAGTCCCTCCAGCTGGGCCTTCACCACTTCAATCCTCCACAAAGGAAAGATCAGAAGTATTAGGGGTCAATGAGGTTCTCCATCTTAAGATAGGAAGATCTTGGGGGATGAACACACAAATTTTATACTTTCTAGGACAAAGGGATACAGACTCAATATGAGGTGAAAATTCTCTAGAGTGTCTTTGCTCTCAATGATGAATTTTCTTAAAGGATTGTATATGGCTCAATTTATAGCGTTCAAATGGAATTGAAGGGTCGATTTAGAGCGTTTCTAGTATATAGAAGGTCAAGGATCATGAATGTCCTGACATGGCATGGAAACCCAACATATTTTTTATTTTTTGAGAACAAAAACGGATGTACGCAAGCTATAATGGAGCAACATGTTTGTATGCGAGTTTTCTAACTATTGATCGTCTATATATATATATATATATATATATATATATATATATTTTTACTTTGGATTGAGAAAAAAGGGGAATTTAAGTCTGCATAGGGAAATTTAAGGCCATCAAATCAAGATGCATGGATTATGGAAACATTTTCTATAATAGATTCCCCCTAATGTGTGAGGTCAAAGGAGTATCTGCGATGGCCAAAATACATTATAATTCCAAGAAGTGGAGTACTGATGAATCAACTAGAAGTACTAGTTACTCATGAAAATATTAAAATTCATATTGACTTTGTACACATGGATGCCAATCTAAATTACACTATAGATCCATGTGAATATATATCGAATAGTTTTTCATGGCCATGAATAGTCAATACAAAGTGGAAATATGCCATAGGTTTTCATAATCACAAAGAAGACACAATGGAGTCCAGTATCAAAATCAATTGAATATATATGTATATAATGGAGTACAATCTAATCTTCCATGATCACTGAAGTCATATAGGTATTGGTCCGATGAAAGACGGAAATAAATATGGGGTGTTGCTACTGTAAACTGGAGGTACACTATCTGCCAAAGGTGCAAGTCTACATTATGTGAATAAAGGATTTGAAGTCGAACACAATGAGACATCGTTTGATCACTGACCATTGAGGTATATCGTTAAAAAATGCAAGATAACCCACTGATAATGAAAGTAGGTGTCAAGGCATTGAGTAAATTCAAAAAGTATGAATAAGGGTGTTGAGGTCGAACAATTGAAGAATCCATTGATCGGGAGATATTGATATTCCCAAATGTCATTGGCGGAAAACTTCCATTGATGACTACAAGCCTCTAGGTATTCATAGAACTCTATATCTTGATTCTATAATATATGAGATGAAGTCGATGGAAGGAGACCCGCTGAAAGGAGAGAATTAAGGAATCTCTCATCATCCAGCATGAGGTATAAATCAATAGATTCATGATTAGGAGGATCTTGACCGAATAGGATGTTCACGAACCAACGACCATGTGCATCTCTCACATGCACCATATGCAATTACTACACGAAAACTACCCTCTAAATAACAAACAATGATGAACACTGCCAACAAAGGTGAGGAAACCACCAATAGGGTTAATGGAATCCAAGAAACTACAAAAATCCCAATGTGTGAATAGATTTCTTTTCATCAAACAAAAGGGAAACCCTCCAGTCAACGACCAATGAGGATATGTCATCTGCTATGTTCAAGGTTACCTACAAATGATGAAAGTAGGCCTAGGGTGCAAGGTAGGACAACAACTTCATGTGATTATGAGATTCACTTGTAAGGTGATGGTCAACATGCAAAGTCAAGATTTTTGAAGAATGGATGACACATGCTTATACTTCCTTTGAACAATATCATGATACAAATGGATAACTTAGGAAGCATAGACTTAACATTGATCATTGATAAAATTTTGTGACGCAGGAGGCATAAAAAAACTATCCATAGGGATTAGAAGAATAACCAGTCGGAGGAGTAGACTCTAAGTAACGATTTCGACTTCCTAAGGCCATGATAAACCCAAACCTTATATGAAATGGACTCAAGAGTTTGTGCTCTGTTCAAAGGAGACATGACTATTTCCTATAGGAGATAATATTATTTTCCTGCCCATCTTTTGTTTTTTTCATAGTAAAATAAATGTTATGATACAAGAGAGGAAACAAGTGTTGTGAGTAAGAAACTAGTTCCAAGTAGTGGAACATACCTATTCTCAATGCAAGGGAACATATGTGGGACTTGGACATTCGGGGGGATGTTTCCTCTATGGGTAAAGGGTGCCAATCTGCAAAGGATATATGAAAGACATTGCTTGGATAATGTTGAGAATTGTTGGGGCATGAGGCTTATAACGAGAAAGCAGAAGAAGACATTAGGCTCAACAATCAAAACATGATAATGGGATACAATTACAACTTAACACAACAAGTGTCTTTTTTCATAGATGTTAGTCCCCTAGGCCCGAAAAAGTATAAAATAATACCCAAGAGAAATATTCTAGCCAATGGTGACTAGAGTATTCCTTTTTTGTAAGTAGTCTACTTGGTCTAGAAAAGAGTTAAACTTATGCCAAAGTATACATCCTTTCAAAGAAATTTAATGAGCGTGAAAGAGACAAGTTCACTCGACAATATTTTCACTTTTTCGGGAGCCGAAAAAGAGATTAACCAAGACTCAGCGGGATTCCCATAGGCAATGGTCAGAATGATATTGAGTAAGAAAACGAGGTTCAAACGCAAAGTCATATTGGGACTATAAGAAAATCCTAGAACTATGGAGTAACTTCTGCATGGGCACCAAATGACAAAAGTGTTCTAACTAGGGTGCCCATGTAACATACCCAACCACCCACAGGCTGGAAATGTACCAATCTATAATGTATCCAACCACCCACAAGATGGGCATGCACCAATTTGTAACGTACCCAGCCACCCATAGGCTGGGCATGTACCAATCTATAACGTACCCAACCACCCATAGGCTGGACATGCTACTCCAAAAACCCGATTCTAAACTGATTTCAAATTATAATAACATTTAATCCAAAAATCAAGCATGAAAGACTCAAATGCATTAATCGAGATCCACGCTACAACATAAAATAAATAAACAACACGTTGGCACAGGGGCAGACCTAGGGTTCAAAACTACAACAACTCACCAACAAAACCCTAACTACTAGCCCTTTCGGTAACACCTGCGAAGCAGATGAAGTCTCACCCAAGGTAGAGGTAGGGGTGGTTGCAGGAATATAGTGTCTCCAACCTTAGCCGGGACACAGATCCATGATTACAATATTCTATCAAAGCACTTAGCAGTTATAGTTCATCAATATTTAACCATTAACTACTTCACAGTAAAAACCCCAATCACAAAGCATCGCAGTATTCACCCAAATCTAGTATATTCAAGAACTAAGCATATTCACATAGGTTAGATATAACACTTATTCATATTATTAATCACAAAGAATCAACATATATATCTATCATTTATCTATGCCAAATCACTAAGCAAGTAAACACATAACACATCAATACATCACACAAAGCATAACAACACAGGATATACGTGGTTCACCCCAGTGTGGGGCTATGTCCACCAACTCTTCTCTTCTTTATTAGGCTCTTCCAATATTCTTACATGCACCAAGCCACAAATCCAACTCCACATAGGATAGGAGATCTGTGCGCACCTCGCCAGATTCTTCTTCCCCGAGTTAGGTCACAACACAAAGCCTTACATAGTTTGTGCACAAAACCTCTTACACAAAACTCACACTTAGCTCTACAAACCTTAACATGTTCGTGCATAAAGCCAACTAGCCATGCAATAAGATGATCAATGAATAGTAACTACTTCTTACATCGCCTAGCTACTTATTTATACATTACAAAAAGGGCCTAAACATGGGTAAACCCATGGGCCGACATCCCCATACTCGTTACATAAGCCCAAAACCCAAAATTCTCTAAAAAGGGGTCGAGATCCTGCGATCTCCACTTCGACTTACGCTTCGTGTTTGATAGCCTGTCGAAGTCCCAAAAATAGGTCAAACATGACCAAGGATCCTCAAAACTTGGTCAAGGGCCAACATGCCCCCAACACTTGTCTGTGACTCATCCTGAGTCACTCTGATATGTGTAGCTTTGCTTCAAAAGGCTCGAGCTTGGCTCGAGATGATTCGACTTGTTGTTGTGCCTAGGCCTCCTTCTCGGTGAACTCTTGGATAAATTCTTCGTTGACAGGTCCCTCTAAGCATTGTTCAACTGCAGTGACAAATTGTTCCAGTTCTACTCCTCGGTCTTCAATCTCTATGAATAGTTGGAAAGCCTTGTCCTGGATTGGTTGGAGCCTCTGAGTCACTTCCATGACTTTTCTCTAAATGGTGTGGACTTGTTGTTGAGTAGTGCATTGTTCTTGGGATCACTTCATCCTCTCGACTGTTGATAGGGGCTTTAATTGCACCTATACTATTTCTTCTTGTTGATTTTCCTCCTGGAGTTGTGACTCCAGTGCCTTCAATTCAGGATCCTCAGTGAGTCGCTCATAAGTTTGGGCACTGCGATCACTTAGTTGTTTACATTCCATGGTGAGGGCCTTTATTCTCTTAATTGTGCTTCAAGTAGTTTCTTTTCTTTGATCTTGTACATCCTGTAGAGTGTTGGGAACTCTTTGTAGCTTCAGATTTTTGATTCTCTGTTGAAGCTACTGGATAGCTTCTACAAGCTGTGCTACTTGATGCTTTATTGGTTCTTCCACTTTTTGATATAAGCCTGTCATAGAGAGAAGTTCTCTGCTGACTGCTTCTTTGACTCTGAGATGCTTTGTGAGAAACTACTCTTTCTCTTGCTGGATTTGTGCTTTCTCCTCTTCAAACTGTTTTTGGAGAGCAACCTTCTCCTGTTGTGCAACTCGTCGTTTCTCTATGAATATTTTTTTCACTTTCTTTAGGGCCTTTGTGGCCTATTCTATTTATTCCTGTGCGCGATGAAGGTGAGATTTGGTTGCATCACGTAGTCTGTGGAGTTGGGTAGAATCATCTCTCAACTCTGGTGCTTCTGATGGCAGGGGCACAGTGGATATTGTGCGGCTGGATTGAAGGGCCTACTGTACCGCACTGAGTTCAACCTCAATTATGTCGTACATCTCCTCTTGCTTGGCTTCATGTTTCTACAAGACATCCTATGAGGCATATTCTACAAATGTGATGATGAATTCGAAGTCATCGACCATGAGCACGATTTGCATCATGGTTTTTCTCACTCTTGACTTCTTCCATGAGGTAGGTTTCGTCGGGGAAACCTTTCTTTTCTTCGAGGGATCAACCTCATCAACATGATCCCTAGGCAGTGTTACTTCACCTTTCTTCTACTAATATTATTTTCCATTGGTCTCTTCTCTATAGACTTCGTCATCACCTCCTCGTCCAGGTGATATTGAAGTAGTTTCATCTGATGCACTGCTCAAGTTTTGTACTTATTCGATCTTCTTCCTTCTGTTGGTTCTAGGTGTGTCATGTTCTTTGTGAGTGGCCTTCGAGCTTCCAATTAGTTCAGGAACATACATTTCTATGAGGTCAACAGGGATAAGGAGGTCTGTTGACCAGTCCTTAGTTATCTTGTTGAGGTCCTCCTCTGTGAGATTATAATATGACTGAAGCTCCTCTTTATGCTCGTCTACTTGTGCAGTGATATAAATGAAGTCTTGATCTGAATGAAACTTCATGAGAGGTCTAAATCGATACAGGGTGTTTGGCATCATGTGAGGGAAAGCTTCGATGGCCCTCTTCAATTGCACGTAGTATGTATGGAATACTGCATTTGATTTCCACTGTTTTCCCATATCGCTCAAGTACTAGAGCATGGTGAACTTCACAGTGAGTGGTTCAAACAACTCAAGGTCCAAGAAGGTTGCACCTTCCAGCATATCCCAAGTAGTAAACACTATGAGGATTAGGAGCCAGCTAAAGTGGAACTCATAACCCTGATCTTGAGCTTCGCGACAATACAATTCCAGCTGGTTGACTAGGTACTGTTATCTCTCCAAGAAACCCTCTGTGGTTGTAGACCAGAAGTGCTTGGTAACTTAAGAAATGAATATTTTTGTATTTTTTAAAAGGTGGATCAATGGGACAACTCAATACAGCTTATGGCATCCAAACGTGAAAATGATAAACAAATAGACAGTGCTCTCAAGGATTGATTAATCAGCAAGTTGCTTTAAAGTGGGTGAAGAACAAATTGTTACTAAACCAGTGCAAAGCAGGGTCTAAGAAACAATTAAAGAATTATTATCAGGCTATGAGCTAAAAAATGGGATGACAACCATTCAAAGCTTGAAAACACAGATAATAATGAAGAAGAAAGGTGGAAAGCTGACAATCAAAACTGAAAGGAACCTGTGATCTGTATTAGCATAGAAAGTCTGAGTACAAAAAGAGTATTTCTCTATCCAGAATCGAACCCTAGGTTC
>JZKD02S2255606.1:15905-36431 GCA_000966675.3 Picea glauca | reverse complement strand
CCACTCGTGAATTCCAATCTACGATCTGGAGTTCTTCATATCAACACACAAGGGTTGCATGGGTGGAATTCTAAGCCAAGCGTGGCCCCTTCCATGATTCAAGAAAAATGGATAACTTAGAGGGAAAACATTGTTCTCAGGGTGAATAAACTCTTCACCTCTATTCAACTTCTAGTAGGGGTTCTAGTTAAGGAGTATAGGCCAACTGCCTGCGCACTTAACAAAAAAGGTAATTCCTACCAACAAATTTTCCATTTCAAAGGACAAGGAAAACCACAAGGTCATAGGCCCCAATATTCGAGTTCCTCAGACACACATCCACTAGACACTTTTCTCTATCGAGGCATGCTTACAAATAAATATAACCCAAATTAAGACATTCATTTATTTTACTACATTTAATTCAGACATTTATTTTACTACATTTAGACATCTTTAACAATGATGAATACATGGGATATCACTAATTACATTTAGCATAGAAAACATTTATATGTTCAGAAGTAACTGGTCGGGAAATTGAATGAGGGTGAATTCTTTTCCACCCAACAATATGATTTTCTACACTTAAACATTTTACAATAGGCCACCCCTATGCTATACCATGATACGACCAAGGGAACACATAGTTTGCTCAAGAGTTCTGGGTTTCAATTTGAAGGCTACTCTCCTTCACTAATAGGAAGCAACATAGATCCCTTATATCCATTGATTCCAATGCCACCATGAACTTTCATATGCCTTCCCAATTGGATACAACTGCACAAGGGAGACCCTTCACCACCTTTGTAGTCCTTCAACATCCTTCCCTTTAAGTGCTAGTTCCTAGCCCAAAAAGCATCAATTTGCGACCCTCTTTGCTCGAGTTCAGGTCCATTTATTCTCGACTCCCATTCTACCACAATATCCTTTGGTAAGATTCCTATTTTCCTTGAAAAATATTTATTCTTTCTTGTGCCCCCGTGAACTCACTCCTGCACTTCTCCTTGCCTCTATATTCATTTCAGGGACATTCCCCCCCTCCTAGGGTACCTTCACTTGCTTCTGTCAGAAGATTTTAGGAGTTAGACTCCCAAATTGAAGGGAAACTTCTTGCAGTACTTTTGGATGACTGATTCAACTAATCAAATTGTTCTCCTTATATTTTCTTGAAGGCAGACTTAACTGCTCAACCTTTAGGTCTTTTCTCATTAATTGGTTTCTTCTAGAAAAAGGAAGGTAAAATAATTCAACCAGATTTAGGCACTAACACTTTATTAGGTGAAGGTTAATCCTTTGGGTAAACAAGGTTATTCCCAATTCCCCCTCACCGGTTCCCACTTGTGGTATCATGGCTAGTACCTACATTCCACACCTCATTGAAATGCTTGGATTTCTTTTATTAAATAAAAAACACATTTGATTTATATGTATAGTATCAAATATCTAGGTTGTATATCATGGCATCATTAAATCATAATTATTACAAACCGGGGGGAAATAGGGTGTTACATTCCCCCCCTTAAAGTAACAACCATTCTCAGTGTTTTCACCAAGCGAAACCAATTTTATACATCAAACAAAAATAGGTATGCCTTTTGCATGACATCCTCTAATTCCCATGTGGCCTTATCTGCTCCAAAGTGATTCTGTTGCACCTTGACCTGCATGATAGCTCAGTTCCAGAGTAGTGTCTCCTTCCCGTCAAGTATGCATTGAGGTTCATGATGGAACTCTCCTTCTAGTTACACTTATATCACAGTCCAATCAATAACATGATTAGAGTCATGAATATATTTCTTAATAAAGATACAGGTAACACATCATGTGCCTTGATAGTAAGAGGTAATGAAATCTTGTATGCAACTAACTCCACTCTTTCGAATTTTTTTAATGGTCCACAATAGTGAGGTGACAAGTTGGCACAAGCCTCCATTCTAAGAGAAATTATTTCGGTTTTCACCTAGAGATATACATGATCTCCTAGTTTAAATTCCTTATGGGTTCTCTTCTTGTCAACATAGCTTCTCTGCCTGTCTTGAGATACCTTCAAATTTTTCTTAATCAAAACTATTTCCTGCTCCATATCTTTCAAAATATCTAGTCCCAGTTTAATCCTATCCACTATATTACTCCAACTGATTGGAACTACATTTTCCGTCATATAAATCCTCAAAGGGGATTATATTTAATGACTCCTAATAGCCATTATTATAGTTGATCTCTACTAGGGGTAGATAATCTTCCCATTTATGGGGCTGGTGCATAACATACATTCTTAATACATCTTATAGCACCATTTTCACTCTCTCTATTTGTCCATTTATTTGGGGATCATAAGTAATGATGAAAGCTAACTGCGTCCCAAAACCTACAAACAAACCCTTCCAAAGTTTGACATGAATTTGGTATCACGATATGATATGATCATTTTGGGCATGCCATGCAATATAAAAATTTCCTTTATAAATATATATGCAATGTCTATGGATTTATAAGTGGATTTTATGGGGATGAAGTGAGTTTTCTTACTCAACTCGTCCCCGCCACCATGATTCCATCATATTGCTTGATAATATTCGATAGTCCTTTAATGAAGTCCATGGACACGACTTCCCATTTCCATTATAGAATTTGCACCAGCTAAAGAAAACTTGCTGGATGTCGATGTTCAAATTTGACTTGTTGGCACTCCAAGCACTTGGCGACATAATCCATGATATCTTTCTCCATTTTGGGCTAGTAATAAAATTTTCTTATTGTTGTTACCATTTTACGGTAACTTGGATGACCCACATAAGGCCTCTTATGGAACTCGTTCATTATTAACTTCCTTAATTCAGATAAACTGGGAATGTACAACCTATTGTTGTACATGAACAACCCATATTCAATGAGATGATATCCGTTACAACTCATCCCTCTTGGCTCCTTCCCTAAACTGTCCTGTATTATATTTCAATTCTCTTCATGTTGCTGGGAAATTTTGATCCTCTATTTTATATTATATTCACACACACTTGTTGTTGCCAAGTGTACCATTTGCACACTTTATATTAGTGCATACACCACTCGGTTTTCTTTCCCTTTAATATGCTTTATTTCAAAATCAAACTAACCGATGAGAGCCATCCATCTATCTTTTCTAGTATTTAAACGCGGTAGGTCAAATAAATATTTCAGCCCACAATGATTTGTCATTAAGACAAATCTTCTCCCAAGCATGTAATGTCTCCACATTTTCAAAGCCTGTACAATAGATGCAAGCTCTAAGTCATGCGTAGAATAACATTGCTCATGATTATTTAATTTTGTTGACTCATATTTGATTACATGTCTTGTATGAGAATTCCACTGAGTCCTTCTTTCCAAGAATCTGTACAAACCAATAAATATTTGTTAGGATCTACAATCTTCAACATAGGGGAATTATTCAAGAGATACTTCAACCACCTAAAGCTGGTCTCACATTCTTTTGTGCACACAAATTTTGCTCCTTTCCTTTGTAGTGAAGTGATTGGATGATCAATTTTTGAAAATTCCTTGATAAACCTTCGGTAATAACCATCCAATCCCATAAGAGATCTTACCTTCGATGCATTTCTAGGGGATGGCTAATCAATAATTTCCTTGATATTTTCTAGGTCTACTACCAGTCCATCTTCTGAGATTACATGACCCAAATATTGGATATGCCTCTCGAAGAAATCACACTTTTTATATTTAGAATACAGTTGGTGTTCTCTCAACACTTATAGTACCAATCTGAGATGTTCCTAATGCTCTTCCTTGGTCTTGGAATAAGTCAAAATGTCATCAATAAAACTAGGACAAAAGTTTCCAAATATTTGCTAAGAACATTGCTCATTAAACACATAAACATGGAAGGTGCATTGGTAGGCCAAATTGCACCACCAAAAACTCAAAGTGTCCATATATTGTTCTAAAAGTTGTTTTATGGATATCCTCATCCTTAATTCTAACTTGATGATATCTCAACCTCAATTCTCTGTTAGAAAATACTATAAATACTCTCACTTGGTCAAAGAGATCATTGATTCTGGGCAATGGATACTTATTCTTAATGGTCATTTTATTCAATTGCATATAATCAATGCATAGTTTGAGGGTACGATCTTTCCTCTTAACAAACAATGTTGATGCTTCCCATGTGGACACATTGAGCCTGATGTACCAATTATATAAAATATATTTTAATTGTATTTTTAGCTCCACCAACTCAGGTGTGCTCATCCTATAGGGAACCTTGGAAGTAGGGACTGCTCCTGACATAAGCTCTATGGAAAAATCAATGTCCCTTTTAGGGGGCATTCTAGTATCTCCTTCGGAAACACATCGTTGAACTCACATAAAAATGGGTGATCTTCCTTTTTCAAATCGTTATTTTTTGTTGAATTTAGCACCTGTAAAACATATAAAGGGAATCCCTTTCTCCTATATTTCTTGAGTTGTAAGGATGATATTTGAGAATGTAAGTTTCCATAGTTAGTCATAATTTTAGAAAATATTCTGGATAAAAATTGTGTGTGTGGTTTTTAAACATCCAACGTTTCGCATGGACACTCAACCCATCTCTCTTCGTAATCATTATCCCTTCCTTCAACGGTCATTGGCCTATCATACTCTTTAAATTTTTCCTCGACACTCTTTTCAAACATATTAGCTTCTTTGTCCCTAATGATGGGTGGAGTGTCCACTTGAAACATTAGATGTTTCAAACCACAAGGTGATATTTGTCTCACTGATATGGATTTTTTTAATACCTTGCAATACTCTCTTGGTTCCTTCATCATCTTCACATTCTATATTTTTTTTTAAACAATCCAATTTCACCTTATGGACTACCAACCAATCCATTCCAATTAGCACATCATTTTACCCCAAGGGTAGGATATTCAAGGATACTTTCATATGAAGTCCATTCATTTCAAATGGACATGTTGCAACTTCTTCAATTACCTGTCTCTTGGTTCCTATAGCTAGTTAGACTAACCATGACTTTGCATGCTTCTTTTTCTATAAGTCACATGCCTCAACAATTTGTGTTGCAATATAACTTAAGTTAGAATCAGGGTCAATTAAAATTGAAATAGGTCATTTGGAAATTATACCTTCCATATCCACAACTGAAGCTTGGTGGTTTTCTTGTTTAGTTTCAACAAAAACATAAATTTGTGGCACGTCCTTGGCTACATAATTGAAAATGGTATCCTCCTCAACATTATAGGTTCTTCTATTATCGTTCTGCCTGTCGGGGAAATCCCTCACCATATTTTCTTCTCCACAATCCCAAACCTTTAATGGTCATTTCTTTTGTTCTCTTTCTTTCTCCTTTTTGGGTTCTTCTAGCTTATTCCCACTTTGATACAAATAATTTTTCTAGTGCACACTTCTAGTAGGGTGACTAGATCAAACACTCTTTCTCTGAATCTTGAATCAGGAGGATCTAAATCCCTTCTTATTAAAGTCAATCTGATCCTTTATATTCCAATCCTTATGAGGCTCCTACCTATGCTTTAATTGTTCATAGTAGTACTTGGAATTTCAGATGCTGTCATCAAGGGTCTTGGGATCATCAACTTCAATATCATCATGGAAGGATTGTGGCAGTCCATTGAGAAAACAATGGATCCTTCCTTTCTCATCCTTAAGGTAAGGGACATACCTCAACAGTTCCAAGAATCTCCTTACATACCCATCCATGGTAAGTTTCCCTAGCTTATGATCATGTAATTCCTTAACCTTGTGTTGATGGATCATAATTTCTCTTTAACAGTAAGGGGTACTCCCCAGTACATGGTCCCAATTAGACTATGCACCATTTGGTTTAGGAGACACATATGGATTCTAGCATGGCTTCCATTACTAGTTTTAAGGGGTAATTGGATGGTTTATGAATGCAATGGGAATGAAAATGCAATACAACTAAATGAAAAAATAAATCTAATCTAACCTATCCTAGCTAGGAGCATCTATGATAACCAAGTGATAAACTTTAAATGAATCTAATCCCTGCAAATAAAATATTCCAAACAACTATTAAGAAGCAACAAGGTTATCGAACACATGCATGCAGGTGCATAATCAGATTAGTCTAAGTCATGTAATTACATACATAAACAACTCGCCATATCAAGGCAAAAAATAAGAAAGAATAAGCAAATCTATAATAATATTTCTAGTTGTATAAGAGTAGTCTATAAGAAAAAAAACATCTTACAACACATGTAAATAGTACACAATTAGCTGAAAATAGTTCACAACAACCACCATCTACAAGAGTTATTATCTCCAACAAAATTTGTCCCTAAGGGATTCTCCGTATTAATTCACAAAATAGTTTGTCAATAGACAATGCATGAAGAGCCCTTACAAAATGGGCTTCTTCCTTTCTTTATAAAAAATTTAGTAACTGGTGAAAGTGTCTTCTTGAATTCAACAAGAAGAAATTAAAAAAAAAAAAACTTCACCTTCCCTTTCTGAATTGTTGCTGACAAGTGTTGAAATAAGGATGAAGTTGATGGCATTTGGAAAAAGGAAAAATAGGAAACATTTATGAGAAAATTCGGAATTGTCACTTTTCTTATTCATGCGTTCTCATCCTTAATGTATGATGCCCAAACTTCATACTAGTTGTTTAATGATATTATCATGCAATACAAAATTTCCTCGAGGGAAGCTTCATGGGAGGTTGAATTATCAGTGAGGGTTTTCATGTCCCTCACCAGGGTGTCTATGAATGCTTGTATCATTGTTTGAACTTTTGTGAGTTGGATGAGGTGTTCCTCTATCAACTTGATTGTTACCTTTGTAGCTTCTTCATATCTCTCTTGTCTCTGATTTATGTATTGCTATATTTTTTCGAAGATCTTATCCATTACAATGGTTTTCCTAAACTCCTTGATGGGAGGAAGGTGACCCTTATGTGCTAAAACTTGTGTGGATTTGTTGATTTGCGCACATATTGCAAGTGATCTTGTCATTTCCTTTTCATATCTCTTCTCCACTTGTTTACATTGATCAAGGGAAGCATAATCGATTCTTCTTTCTACTTTTGAGGGTAAAGGAATATTGACTCGAGCATCCAGATTTTTGGTCATCCATATTTTCATGTCATTCAATCCTTTTGAGATGGTAGAAAAATAGACATTCTTGGTATGTATGCGGCTATGTTGGTCCATTATGTCGGTTGCTAGCTTGTAGAAGGTATGCAAATGGGAATACATATCTTAACAACCTCCTCAAGCCTTATCCCGACCTTTTCAACACATGCTCTGAACTCTCTTAAACTTCCCTCGTCTTTCTTCACATTCCTGATTTCTTCTTCCAGTTCTCTGATCCTGGCATCCTTTTCCTTGTTCTGGTGGAAAAAATTCTTAAGGTTCCACTATGTTGTTGTGTTGAAGGTAGTTCCAATGGAGGATATGGAAAGTGGGGCTTGAGTCACATCCTTTGCCACTGTAGTCTTTGTGAGGACCGATAATGGATTCCCCCAGTGGCTAGAACCTTCCTAATATGTTTTTACACGATTCTACTAGTGGTTTTGTCAAATTTGAACTTCTTCAAGTTCACCACTTTGTTGGGCTTGTAAGGTGTACGAATCCCTAACTCCATTCCACCGAATTGAAGATGATTGTTGGGAACTTATGTTGATGTTTTAGGGATGTAAGTGTCCATAGGAAAGGAATTTTTGTTTAGAGCCTATTAATCCTTTTTTGTTGATATTCTTCGGATGCCTTAGTTTCAACTTCATATTCTTCCCTTTGCACTACTATTTCTACTTTTGCAGCTGCGTTTTTAGTTGTTGCTTCTTCTTTCACAATTGCTTCCTTCGCTTCTGCTTCTGTCGTCACTGCATCTGCTTCTGCTTTGGCCTTGGCATATTTGGTATTTCTTTTCTTTTCTTTTTGATGACATACTCTTTATTTTTCAAAACCTTTTAATTATTTATTCTCTTCTTTTCCACCACTATTTCTTCTTTTTTTGTTGATCTAGAATGTGTATATGTTGTTGTGGCAGCTGCTTTTTCCCCTGCCTCTTCTTTGTCTCTTTTACGGGATTCTTTGCAAGATTTCTCCTCATATGATATTATGCCCAAAGGTTTTCCCTACCTCATAATGACGACTTCATCATATGTCCGAGCACCAAAACAAACTTCTTCCTCCTCCCAGGTGGCTGAAGTGTATTCCCACGTGTGTTTTTACATTGCTACAATGATCCTTTATGAATATCTTTGGATTGTGTCTCTGGAATGTTTCTTCTCAGAAATGGAAAGACAACAACATATCTACTTCAATTTGGGATTTATTGATGCTCCTAAATGAGTATGATTAGACCCATAGTAGGAACGAGGGCCAGATGGTATTCTTATCAAAATATAGTGCTACCCCAAACCCATAGATCACAATTTGATATACGATCTCTTGAAGCACTAATCTATAAAGAACATATATTGGGAGAAAATGGGAAGCTTTGGTAGCTCCAAACACTCTTATATAAGCTCTGTGCTCCATAAGGTACCACTATCCAATATTCCATATTATTTCCAATGGTTTATCAGTCATACATGGAGCTAGTGAGCCAAAGATAAGCTCGTAGAGAGGTGCTAAGAAGTGATCACAAATCCTATTATACTAAGTTCTGTATTTTTTCTCCCAGAGCACTTTGCACTAGATAGGCACCGATAGGTCAGTTGGTTTCCAAGCCCAACCCATATTGGGATATTGAAGGTGCACACATGATATCTAATAGATAAGAAGACATGCGAAATCTTTGGAATTGACCGAGAAATAGAGCTAAATTGAATTTCGATGCATCAGGGGAAATAGAGATAAATTGAATTTCGATGCATCTTTCTCCCCATATAGCCTACATAGCATCGCCACAATGTATTGATATGGAATTCTTAGAGAAGTGGTTATATATTCACCAGATGATCTGAGCTTGAATGTTTTATCTGGATTGTACTAGATTTTGAATAGATCCTTTGCTTTTTGTGGGAACTTCTTGATGAGTTCATCATCTAGTGAACAAATTCCGTTTTCCAAATGGTAATACTTGGCTATGTCAACTACTTGGAAATATGCTATGGGTTGTCCCTAAACATTTAGTATGTACTGGTTTTCAAGGTCTACATACTTGAGGATCCATGAGACCACATCTACACAAGGGAAAAATGTTTCACGATCCACCACCCTTTGCAATCTTGATATCTGGATGTTTTTGAATATTTTGAGCTCATCCCAATCTTCAACTTCTACACGGAAGTTTTGTTTCTTAAACATCTGGAAAATATCACCCCAATTGAGTGAAGTTTCCCCTTTATCTAAGAGTCCTTTAGTATCATCATAGATGTTTCATGGGGCATCAAGTTCTTCTTCTTGTTGGATTCTACTTCCATAATCTTTTCATGGGTACTTTGCTAGATAATTTATTGCAACAGGACATATCTGAATCTACAAAAAACACAATCATTATTTGTGCATCAAACCAACGATAAAGAGAATATGACAGTAAACATAAATCATTAGTTTTGATAATCATGTGAATCATTGGGATCTTAAGTAGTAACATGGGTTCAAATATGAATCCTATATTGTGAACCTGTGTTGGTAAATGAGAAATTAATCGAGTCAATGTCAAGAGGGAATTCATCATTTTAAGAACATAGGATGATTTGATACATGGTGAAAGTTCAAGTGAAATCTGGTTTAGTTTGGGTGAACTGATGTAGTTGATGACAATTGCATCGATAAAGAAAGGAGAGTTGACGTAGTTGATGACAACTATGCCGATATGGTAGGATAGTCTACGAGTGAATTTGGTGGAAAATACATCGATACATTAGAATGGTCCCAATGTAGTTGTATTAAACTATGCTAAAACTATAGAATTATGTCAATGAAGTTATGGGAAACTACAATAAACAGTTAGAGATGGGAACCGATAAAGTTGTGAAGAACTGCAATGAAATGTAGAAGAAGCAATCATAGGTGATGTTAAAAACTATTCCAGAGAGAAAGTATAATGACTGGAGGCCATCATAACAAAGTCATCAACATATCAACAAACTTGTTGTAAATTTCATTGATAAAAGAAAACACCTACTGGGGGGGAGACATGAAGCCTGTTGGTGAGTATCAGTGATGTTTCGAGGAACTATGTTGACATGATTGATGAAAATATCAGCAAATTCACCAAAAAGAACCATGATAGTATCGAAGAAGTTATTAACGACTCCACTAGTGGAGCTAAAGTATCGTCAGAGAAGTTCCCAAGTTCTAACAACTCCATCAATAGGTCTTTTCCTCAAAAAATGACTAAGTTATTTATCAATGGTTTGCATGGGTGATCAGGGTTCTATAGGGGTGGTCCAATAGCTTAGTCTCCTAGACAATGGTATTAGCCTAGGAATATCCTAGGTTAGAATCAAGATGAGTTATTTCTCAAGTCTAGAATCATTTGAAGGTTGGGGTGAGTTCGGTCTAAGTCAGACTTGTTTCAAACTCCACGAAAAGATTATCTGATGGTGAGGTTTGGATGTAACGTGATGGGAAAGACATGATTTGATTGCGTGACTTACACTACAAGGAAAAGACCCTCTAGTGAAGGTTATAAAAGAGGTTTTTAGTGTTACAAAATTGGCAAAAATTGTCAAAAAAACCTCTGCGAAAACATTCGTTTTTGGTAGAGGATGTTTTTGCGGAGATTATAACGGAACTTCAATATAAATAAAAAAAACTAGGTAGGTGGAGGTTTTAGCGGATTCTTTTCTAGTTGGTGTGCTTCATGGTCTATACGCACTGGTGTGTTCTCAAACATAAAGCATTGGTGACTACATTACACCGAAAGCACCGGGCCGGTCCTAAAAAATTGGGGCACTGGTGCGTTTATACAAAATAATGCACAGGTGGAATCTATAATACCAAGCACTGATGCATTCTATAACTTAAAGCACTGGTGCTTAACATTATAAGAAAGCATCGGGGATGTCCAAAAAGATTGGGGCATCAGTGCTCTTATAAGTAATAACACACGGGTGCCTTAATAAATAAGGCACTAGGAAAATCTATGATACCATCACCAATGCATTAAAAAAAAAAACCCTATCAGTGCATGGTATTCATAATGCACTGATGTGGAAGTGTGATACAGAAGCACCGATGCGTTTATTAATTAAATGCACCGATAAATGTTTTTTATTATTATAATTGTTGCTTAAAACAATATTAAGATCGGTCTTGGTTCCTTGTATATCAACACTAGTGTGAATTTAATTATGGCACCGGTCTGTTGTATCTTGAAACACACCAGTGTTGTTTATCATTAAACACACTAATTGCCATTTTCTCTTTTTATAAACACAGACCTATGACAATGCACAATTATTGTTATTTTTTAATTCCATTATTCATCAAAAAATTGACATATATCTTACAATAGTATTCATATAAATTAAATTTTGATTAGTGCATTTGGATATGATGTTTGGATTAATTTGTTATATCATCATATTTCACATCTCTTCATTATAATATTTAATCATCCATAAATTTAATCAATGATATATCATTTCATAAAAACATTGGACAACGCAATAGAATAAAATAAAACATATTTTATTATATATGAATAATAGGCTCGTTTTCATACAAAATTGGTCGAAACTTATTGATAACCCCTTGTGTTTCAATTGAGGCACAACGTCCATTACATTAAACAAAATGTCTCATTTTCATAGACAATTATTTCAAAAAATACAACAACTTGCATTGATATCCAAATATATTGATCATCATTCTTCGTTGGAATTGTTGTCAGTGCTCAAATTAATTCCATTACTTGGGTTATTTGGTCGAATGTTTTGTTGATTGTATCGATTGTTTTCCTCTTCTCCAAATGATTCCATCTACACAATTAAAAATAAAGTGTAACGAGTGTATGTACATTGGTGAGAATAATGAAAATTGAAATAATAATATACATGAATGTAAATTGAAAAATGACATACCATAGCAAGAATTGAGTCCTGAGTGATACACATTTTTTCAAAACCAAATCTCGTTCCTTTTGTCAACAACTCTCCATTTGTCACATTTCCATACTTTGTTTCCTACAAGTTTTATACCCCAATAATAAATCATAGATTTAATATAAACTATTTTTTTTTGTTCCATTAATTATAAAATGAGAGAAGTAAAACAACATAAGATACTTACAAAGTCCACAATTAATTTTTGATATGCTAACATTGTTACAAGGAAAATATCTCTATGGATAGGGTAAACCAAAACAGATGAAAATGACTGCAAAAATCAACTCTATCCCAACAACATGCTATATAAACCAATATGAAAGAGAGATAAGAAAGAGGCCTACCTCGTCCATATGTTCGATGAAGTCCACCATTGAGCACTTCGACCCAAATATATATATCTGCAATAAGTTATCAACAAACACGCAAAGAAAGCATATGGTGATAATGTAGAAGGTTATCACAGTAGATATCATAATCCATTAATAAACATGACAAATACGCCCATGGAAAAATGATTCAATATATTTGCAAGATATCAATTGGACAAAAAATAATATTTCTATTAATAGATGATCAACTGAAGTGAAAATGTTATAGACTTCCTTGTCGGCATAGTTCAGAACCGAGAAACTAATTTCCTTCCAGTTGGGCCTCCACCACTTCAATCCTCCTCTAAAGGCAAGTTCATAAAAGAGAAACAATGAGGTTCTCAATCAATAAGGGAAGAGCTTGGGGGATGAACACTGTGTTCAGACTTAAAGGACAAAGGGATGCAGACTCAATATGAAGTAAATAATTTCTCGAGAGTAACTTTGCTCTCAAAGTTGAATTATGTATCCTTTTCCATAGCTCAAAATTGGCCCATTTATACCCTTCAAAATGGAACTGAAGGGCCGAGTTGGAATGTTTCCAGTATATGGAAGGCCAAGAACTAGAGATCTCCTATCGTGAAATAGAAACTCAACATTTAATTTTCATTTTCTGGCACAAATCCCGATGTACGGGGGCTTTAGTGGAGTAGCCTATGTATACGCATGTTGTATAGTGTGCAAGATGCGTACATGTGGAAAAATATTTATTTTTGGCTCTGGGTTTATAAACAAGGAAGATAAGTTTGCATAGGGAAATGGAATAAGGCCCTCTGTGCAATATTGCATAGGGTGAGGAAAATCTTTCTATAACAGATGTCCCCTAATGTGTGAGGTTAGAGGAGTATCTGAGATAGCTGAAATACATTATAAAAAACCCAGGAGTGGAGTGGTAGTTAACAAGCTGGACGAACTAGTTTCTCATTACATTCTGCACTGACTTTGCATGCATGTCTGCCAATAAAATTACACTACAGATCCATGTGAAAATATGCCCAATAAGTGTGCGTGGCCATGAATAGGAAAATACAAATGTGGTTACATGCCACGAGCTATCATAGTCATGAACAAGGACCAATAGAACCAGTCTAAAAACTAATCTGAAGATATATGTACATCATGGAGTACAATCTGATCTCCCATGATCACTGAAGTCATATAGGTATTGGTCCAATGAAAAGGAAGCAACAAATCAAAAAAGTTGCAGCCAAATAGTGATGTCTTCAAGTCTTCTACACAATCCGCTAAGGGTGCAAGTCTACATCATGTGAATAAAGGAGTTGAGGTCGAACACAATGAGAAATCGTTTCATTACCAGTCATTGATGTATACCATTAACCAACATGAGAAAACCTACCGATGATGAAAGTAGGTATCAAGGCACCGAGTACATTCTTACAAGTGTGAATAAAGGAGCTGGTGTCAAACACTTGAAGAATCCATTGGTCAGGAGACATTGATGTATTCCCAACTGTTGATGGCGAGAGAGCATGTCATTGATGACTGCAAGCCTCAAGGTACTCATAAGACTCTAGGTCCCGTTTCCAGAATAAATGGGCTGAAGTCGATGAAAAGAGACTCGCTGAAAGGATATCATTGAGGCATCTCTCATCAGTCAGCACGAGGCATAAATCAGGAGCTTCATGATTTGGTGGAAATCGAGCAAAGAACATGTTCACGAACCAACAACCGTGTGCGTCTTTCACATGTGCCAAGTGCAAGTGGTACATGAAAAAGACCCTCTGAATAGAATCCAATGATGAAACCTATTGATAAAGGCGAGGAAGCCACCAATAAGGATAATGGCATCCATGACACTACATTAATCCCAATGTGTGAATAGATGTCTTGCCATTGAACACAAGGGAAACTACCCAGTCAACGACCAATGATGAAATGTCGACTGATGGGTTCAAGGTTACCTACTAATGATGAAAGTAGGGCTAGGGTGCATGATAGGACTTATAGTATCATGTGATTTTGAGAAAAACTGAGGGTATAGATGACATGCAAAGTCAAGAGTTCTTAGGAGTGGCCGACACATGTTAATAGAATTCCTTTGAAAAAGAGAATGAGACATATGGAGGACTTCGAAAACATAGACCCAATGATGAAACCATGAGATGCAAGAGGCATCAATGAAATTCTATATAGGGACTGGAAGAGTAACCAATTGGTAGAGAAGACTCTGTAACGAGATCAACTTTGTAAGGCCACACTAATCCCAAAATTATGATGATCAAGGGACTCGATAAATTTGTGCTCTGTTCAAAGGAGACATGACTGCTGCCAATATAAGATAATACTCCCTTCCCACGCATATTTTTTTGTTTTTTCATAGACAAATGAATGCTATGATACATAGGAGGAAACAAGTGTCGTAAGTAAGAAAAACTAGTTCCAGCAGTGGAACGTACCTATGCTCAATGTAGGGAAATGCATGCGGGAGATGGAAACTCGGGGGAATGTTCCCTCCTAGGTATAGGGTGTCAAATTGTGAAGGATATAAACAAGGCTCTTCTTGGTTGAGGATGCAAAACTGCTAAAGCAAACAGTTTATAACACAAAGTGAGAACTGACTATAGGCTCAATACTGCAATCAAGGGTATGAGATGCAATCACAACTTAACGCCAAAAAATTTATTTTTTTATGTCTTTTAGTATACTTGGTGTGAAAAAGGGATAAACTTGTGCCAAATAGACGTCTTTTCAAATCCAATTTACGAGTGTGAAAGAGACAAGTTCACTTGACAATCTTTTCTCTTTTTGAAAACGAGCCAGAAAAGAGCTTAACTAAGACTCATGACCTTTCAAGTCCAATTTAACGAGTGTGAAAGGGACAAATCACTCGGAAATATTTTCTCTTTTTAAAGATGAGTTGGAAAAGAGATTAAATTAAAATCGTTTGGGAGGTTCTAGGTGGAAAGTCACGGGGGAGGCCAAGTCTCCCATGATGGACTTCTGTGGAATGTCAGTATCTTATGAATAGCCGACATAAGCCTAGGAAAACGCAAAGATCTCCAAGTCTAGGAGGATAATGCACTAACATATTATATAGTCTCCATGATAGATCGGATAATGTATCTTACCGAAAAAGACATAGGTGGGGGCATGGGATACCACACAAGGCCATCCCAATCGAAGGGAACTTCCTTGGGACTTGGAGGGAGAGAACTCAGGGAGAGAATAAATCTCTCTCATTCAGAAGGTGCAGGATCAAGAATGATGATGACATGGTTGAAGGATGCATCACCCTCCATAAGGAGAGTAGGATTGACCAGAGATCACACTGGTATGACCACTTCTTCAATTCTAGGTTGAAGAGGATGTGCGATAATAGGGATAGGGAACACATAACCCTCAACAATGGGGGTGAGGTCAGGAGAGGATTACAACGATGTTACCACCACTTCAATCAAAGGAGAAACAAGGTGTAAGGAAACCACATATGCCTCAGAATTTGAAGGGCCCTTAGGTGAGCCCCACGCTTCTGGTATCCCGACCATAGCAGGAAACAACAAAGTAAGGTGATCTCCTTCGCAATTCTTGAAAAGGAATTTAGGCTTACGTATAAGGTGTCGAGGGCTCTCAATTCCCCCAACGTCGTTCACAATGGTTAGTGAAATACTTTCAACATGACAGGCAGAGGCAAGAGAGTCATCTCCTACATGATGTATAGAGGCCAGATATTTGACATTGATATGACTCGTGGCGACTAGAGTGGTGTCTCTAGCATGACTAGCAACGGTTGGGTACGAGTTTTCAACATAACTTATAGAAGTTGTTGAACCATCTCCAACATGACTGGAAGAGGTTGGTGATGGAGCTCTAGTACGATTGACAGTGACTAGGCTAGTAGTGAGTTTTGGCATTTGATACCAAGGTCTAGGGAAAGATTGACTTTGAAACATTATAGGCCAGGAAGGATCCTAGTTTACCCCCTGTCCCTGTCCGGAAAAGTAGTATCCTCCACCTAACTAATTCGAAGAGATGTGCATGAGCATCATCACCGAAGTCTGTGAAGAGACGAAAGTATGATAAGGAATATTCGAGTGAGGATATATGTTTCACCCTTGTGAAGGGGTTCCATAAAGAGGGTAGTCTGAACCATAAAACTGATTCTCCCTGTATGAAATACCTGGGGATACATGAGGACCTGTCATGGGAAAATTATTCGAAGGAACCAACATGGTGGATGAAGGATACATGGATGGTGCGTAATAAGTAGAATAGACACCCATATGAGTGTTACCTTCAGACATAGTATGGCCAGGATTGGATTTGTAAGAGGGGAGGTTCCATCCTCCCACAATGAGAGTTGGTTGAGGGATGTGACTCATATTAAATGAATATATAGGACTCGGAGCCATGGTGCCCCTAGATCCAATGCTAGGATTCATATTAGTAGACTAGGGAGACAATTTCATGGGCGAAGGTATATTAATAGGAACATTACTAGAGACCCAAGGCACGGATTGAGTATCATAGTTCTATATACCATTATTAAAAGTAGAAGGATTCATCCCTGTGAAATGAGTGGGCATCATGGGGTGGGTAGCTATAAACGAGGGAGAAAACGGATCTCCACTATCCATGATAATGAAAAATTAGTATAGACCCCTAAGGCCAACTAGTAATCAAAGAAAAAACCAAAATTCAAACGACCAATATGCATACAAATAGGGTAAAGTGGTTGAGTGGCATCCTTCCATAAAGAAGGTATGACTCACCAAAGATGGGCCTGAGACTCCCTGCTAAAGATCAGAGGTAATAAAATCAGTTATAGAGGCCCTCGTGGGCTTAACAACTAGTTAGTTAGATCCCCCTAGAGAGGTAATCCTCCGTAAAGGTTGTGTGTTTTTTGACCCTTATCTGACCTAGGGTACCTACAGAATAGCCCTTTCAAGTAACCTATGAGACACCTAAGTCAAGCAACTAATAAACCAGTGTATAACCGATGCACAGGTGAGAAGTCATAAGTCAGGTCCACCGTATGGGTAGGGTAGCAAAGCTTGAAACCTTGAAATCATTGCCTCTCACGGAGGTAAAGGCACTAGAAATATCCCCATATACAAATAGATCCCTAGAAATATCTCTGACGCTAGAAAGGTATCGGGGGGATATCCCTTCAACCGACTTTGCACGACCTCGTGATTAACTACGGTATGAGAAGAGCCTCCTGATATTACCAATTATACAATGGATTTCTCCACTCCCTTTCTCAGAAACATAAGTTGATTTAATTTCCTTGGAGAAGTTTACTCACAAAATCCTATTCCAAGGCACTAAATCCTAAGCTAGTTTGTACACCCTAGAAAATAAAATCGTGATTAATAAATTTTAAATTATAGAGTTAATTTTAATGGCCGTGATTTCTCAAAAATTTATGGTAGTGAAACTCATGATGTTATGACTCTGCAAGAAAAGTAAATATGAAAATGATGCAAAGTCCTAACTTTAATTTTCAATGAATGATGTGCTTCTGAAAACCAATGCAATTTTCAAATTCAACTCTGCAATTCTGAAGTAAAAATGCGATGTTTCACTATATGCGCTAAGCTAATGACAAGGACTTCAAAAGACAAAAATGACAAGTAATGCAAAATGTCTATTTGTTTTGTATTTTCAATATAATAAGAATGAAAATGCATGGACTGAAAAGTAACTTAATATATAACCCTACTGTGTATAGAAAAGATAACTCAAGCAAGATACCAAGCAAAAAAACACCTAGCCCAATGTACAAGGACAATTAAAAATGAAAAGGTGATGAGAAAGACTCCGCCCAGAAATTCAAACAAAGATAGGTTTCCTGTCATCCCACAAGAATTTAACAGGCACTACAGAGACCTAAGAAGGCTCAACAAACATCAAATCCCACCCAAAAACCACTAGGCCCAACAAACAAGCAAGGTAAATTGATGTACGCAAATGTCCAGGCAAACATTTTTTATATACGCATCTTGTAGTGAGACAACATGTGTGTGTACTTGACTGTCAGGGAAAAAAATGCATATACGTTTCAAAGCAGGGCCAGGCAAGGGAGAAAGGTTGAAAATTCAGACCCAGAGTGAACAAAGGCTGTCAAGCAATGATGCGACAAGAAACACAAAAGAAACGAGAGAAATC
This sequence comes from Picea glauca, assembly GCA_000966675.3. NCBI lineage: Eukaryota > Viridiplantae > Streptophyta > Pinopsida > Pinales > Pinaceae > Picea > Picea glauca. Next base: position 17,897 of record JZKD02S2255606.1, on the reverse strand, counting down.
TAAGGAGAAAAGTACTCCAAAACCTAAGAAAGAAGATTCAGTCCCTAGTATGGTTGCCAATTCTGTTACGAGGAAAATCTTTCTATGGCTAGGGTAAACCACAACTGACGGAAATGACTGCATAAATCAACTCTATCTCAACAACATGCTATATAAACCAATATGCAAGCATTATAAGAAAGAGGCCTACCTCATCGAGATGTTCGATTAGGTCCATCATTGAGCACTTTGACCCAAAGCTATATACTTGCAACAAGTTCTCAACAAACAAGCAAAGCAAGCATATGGTGATAATGTAGAAGGTTAGAACATTAGATAGCATAATCCATTAATAAACATGACAAATACGCCCATGGAATAATCATTCAATATATTTTCAGTATATCAATTGGATGGAAAAGAATATTTCTATTAATAGATGATCAACATAAGTGCAAATGTTACAAATTCCATGTTGGCACGGTTCAGAACCGAGAAACTAAGTTCCTTCTAGCTGGGCCTCCACCACTTCAATCCTCCAGCAAAGGAAAGCTCATAAAAGAGAAACAATGAGGTTCTCAATCAATAAAGGAAGAGCTTGGGGGCTGAACACTGTGTTCAGACTTAAAGGACAAAGGGATGCAGACTCAATATGAAGTAAATCATTTCTCCAGAGTAATTTTGCTCTCAAACTTGAATTCTTTCTCCTTTTCCATAGTTCAGAATTGGCCCATTTATAGCCTTCAAAATGTAACTGAAGGGCCGAGTCAAAACATTTCCAGTATAAGGAAGGCCAAGTATCAGAGATATCCTGTCGTGAAATGGAAACCCAACATTTAATTTTCATTTTCTGGCACAAATCCCGATGTATGTAGGTTGTAGTGGAGTAGCCTGCGTATACGCATGTTGTATAGTGTGCAAGATGCGTACATGTGGAAAAATATTTATTTTTTGCTCTAGGTTTTATAAACAGGGAAGATAAGTCTGCATAGGGAAATGGGATAAGGCCCTTTGTGCAATATTGCATAGGGTGAGGCAAATCTTGTTGTAATAAACATATAATCACAACCCTTACTTAACCCAATTTCAATCAATTCTTGCGATGGCTCTTCTTTGTATGTTAGCAGTTGTTTGAAGACATTCAAGGATGGCTACTGTAAAAAAAATTAAAATATGCAAAAATGAAATCTTAAGTTAATGTTATAAGGAAACAACAATTACTCGCAAACTTTGCTATCAAACCTTTTCTTCCTTGTCGTCCTATTTTATGTGCTGACTGGGTTCCATTTTGTTTTGTTTTCTGCAAGAAAATACCCAAATATTAATATTTGATGCTAAATTATTTATTTATATGTACCTAATAGAAAATTTCAATGATTTCATACATTTGAAGCACGTTGTTGTTGACATGGCTCCTCCTGTGATGCAATTATGTCAATTTATTTTACCATCTCCTTGTACACTTATTTTTGACATTCCTATTGGTGTTGGATTACTGAGAGGGGGGGTAAATCAGTAATAGAGAAATTTAATCCTTTTTAACCATATAATCAAAGTGTTATATCAATGAAGCATTATCAACCAATAACTATAGAGTAAATAAGCAATGGAAAAATGAACAAACATACACATACACAGTACACTAGTGATTTACGTGGAAACCCAAATTGGGAGAAAACCACATAATGCTTTTTCTTATATGTCTTGAAGAATTACATTCATTGGAAGCACAAACTTCTTTTGTTTTCCAGCTGCAACTGGAAGGAGGCTCCAACCCCCTAGTTTTTCAGTCTACAACCTGAGGGAATCTCCAACTCCCCAATTCTCTGGCTACAACTAGAAGGAGGCTACATCCTCCTATGTTCTTTGGCTACAACCGGAAGGTGGCTACAACCACATTTCCTTGCCCCATCCTACAACCCTGAAGTAGAAGTAGAATGATGGAACCACTATCAAACTGTCACTATGATATATACCGTTGTAAACCTATACCAATAAATCTGAACCATGCAT
>JZKD02S2255594.1:425279-441266 GCA_000966675.3 Picea glauca | reverse complement strand
GTATCACCAACTCACCTCCAGGCTACCTTCAATGGAGTCCTATCTCCACCTTAACATGAACATCCCCTTGACCAAATCTGGCCAAGCCGACCAAATGAGCTTACACCGCTCACTTTCAGGCCCATTTCAATGGAGTTTCACCAAACCTTTAAATAGGCTCGATTACATGTAATCTCATGAGACAAATACCCTCCTATCACCTAGGCCTATGTCTAGACTTTACCAGTGATTCACGAGGGGTACGCATACCCCTTTCTAGGTCTTAGAGTTATATGCCCATTTACATATAATTATTTTTACAACTCCAAAATAAATGAAAATAATTCACTGTCACAGTGACTTTACCGTCACTTCAATGTCATTTCACTACTGGTTTCCGACACCTCTTTCTTTGCCATGCCATTACTGATACTTACAAATGCTATCAACACTCCAATATTCAGCACATGTGAAATTACCACTCCAATTTACTTGAAGTTGAAGTCATCCATAAATCACATAAGCATACTCATGTGAACTTACCCAATGAAAATCGACCCATCAGATCTATGCCTGTCACCGCTTCCGTAACCCTTTCAATTGGTCCAAACTTTGCCATCACGCTTGTCAATTTCAACTTTGTGTTGTGTCTGGATGCATGCACTAACGAACCAGTAAACACCATCTGACAAACAATATAACAAATTTGAGGCAGATTGAAGTTCATCGCTGTCAACAATACATGCGAATAATAGAAAAGATACAAGCCAACTATTGCAAGAGGAAGCGAGTAGAAGCAACAGAGTTTCCAAAGCAACAGTTAAACTCTGTGCACAGGCACAACTCAGGACACTAACTTTCACCACAATTACCACTGCAGGCGATATAACCAGCACAACAAACATATCTTGACATGTCATTTCCGCAGTAAATAAGAGGCATAAGGTCCACAGAATAATGAGATCAGTGTATCCGCCATGATTGTGTTCAAGAGATCAATGTGCCTTCTCCTCCTTCTGGTACTTGGCCATAGCATCCTTCTTGTTCTTGCCCACAACACTACATACAACGCTGGTCTTCACATCATTATTAACTTCCGTCATCTACGTCCAAGCAAGAAACGGAATCAAGAAACCTGTGCAATCGAAGTTAGGTGAAGACACGGCTTGCCCTTCCGATCAGCGTCCACCTGGACCATCCTAGGCACCAAGTGATTCAAGTTCTTGCACGTTCTCATCAAGTCCCTCAACACCCTGGAGCGGAGGCAATAGGCCCCTTCATTTAACAAGCCCTAGTGGGACCTCTCCAACACTGTTATGATGAGTCCAGTAACTTATCTGCAGCCATGTGAAGCAATTCTCGGGTGCAAATTTGATGCCCTCTGTAGTCTACCAGCCGCTACCTCGACATTCGGCAAAGCACTTTGCAGTACCAAGAAAGCTCAGATGCCCATTCCATCAGCAAAGTAGTGAAGCAGCAACCAAAACCAATAAAGCTCAGATGCCCATTAATTACATCACACATTAGAAGATATGATAAGGAATCAAGCGGAATTGAGCTGGAAGCCAGCAAACGGTACACCCCTAACCATACTCGTAGGGAGGAATTCCAAGGAGATCAGCCATAACTCCCCTCCACAGACCATCACAACAACACACACGTACTTCCAAAATCCCCGGAGCACAACGCATCCATCAACCAACCAAAAATCACTAAACGCTGAGCGCTGTCCTCGAGAATCGTTGTCTCGTATATCATAGTCGTAATGAGTTGATCGAGTATAGGTACTGCACTCACACGTACTGATATCATCTCTTAAATAAACATTTATCTGATAAGCAACCAGCCAAATCTGCAACAGGGAAAACGAAATAAAATATCCACGCAACAAAAGAAAAAGGCAACAGATTTATTGGCTTCTTGACTGTATTTAAAACCAATCCTCCTCTACAGCCGCAGCTTTTATTGCATCTCAACTGCATTAAAACCAACAGGTCCTCTATCACGGCAGTTCCTTCCTCATCTTATTGAACCCTTGATCTAGCAAGAGTAATTACTCGATGTCAGGAAAGCATGAGCCCCATTCTGAAATTCCTTCTTCGGTTCACATTTTCCATTGAATGTGAGATGCTTATTGGCTTCCCTTTGTTACAAGAGTTACAGTGAAGCCCTTAGGCTATTCTATATATCCCCTTCATTATTGAAATATCCTGTTTTTATAAGTGTTACAGGGCGAGCTATGGAGGCCCAGTCACTTCGTTTCATAGATTTCGCAAGAATACAGCTTTCTCATCCGATGCTCACCAACCAGATCACCGCCCCATTACACAGGCGGCCTCAATACACAGGCAGAGACATATCTATCCAATTATGTTGTTGTTCCTCCTTTTCACTAAGCGCAGGAAGCTCTCTCCTTTACAGGGCTTCTTGAACCATCCATAGTGACTCATCTTCTTCATAGCCACGGATCTATTCTTCTCCACGCTTTGAAGCCGCTACCATCAGCCACTGCCTTTGATCCCCAGCAAATCTGGCAACCCAGGTGTTCGACGACCTCCAGCAGATCGGACCTCCAACAAATTGAGCACCGACTCCACGACCTGTTCTCTCTGCCATCTATTTCCAAATCACGGGCATAGAGGATTGTGAGCTCCACATCCACGTTGGCTCTCCCGATCTCATCTTCTGCATTCAAATCACAGCACAACTCGACTTTTTCTCCTCACCGTCCCTGTGGTTCCTCTTTTGCGCGGGACTTGGCTGTCACGCCAAGTATAAGTACATGGAGTACACTCTTGGAAACCAACTGACAACAAGTTCCTCCATGAATCCTTCACCAAAGTATGCCCACTCTGGCACCTCCACTACCTTCTCACTAAAGCAAAACAGCGTGGCACCTCCACCAACATGGCTCCACCTTCAACAGTGATCTGTCATACACAGCCGTAATGGATCTCCAACAAACATACGACAGTGATGGCTCTCGTCTCTTCTATGCAGCTTTCTTACTCACACTGCGATGAGAACAATGTCTCTGCGTTCAATCCAGAAGTGCAACCTAATGGATTTCAACAGCAATTAATAATCTCAACTTTAATCAAGCCCTTGTCTTTTATGCTTACCATTTTGCGATCGCACCTGAGGGCGAGCTTGGTCACGTGATCGAACCTTCTGAAGAGGCCTGGGATCGTCGCCGAAACATCTGACCATGCATCCAAGGATAGCCACTGGCGACTCAAACCCTCGATGAGAAACCATCTCTTGCACACCAGAGAGGACCGTTGCCGGTCACCGGAGCTCAGGCTGTAGAAGATGCAGGCCAGGCATTCATCCTGAAGACTAAGGCTGTAATCTCTGCCGGAATTCACATCATTTTCCTCTCATTTTCTGGCATGTATGACGGATGAAGATGAGGTGCCCTGCCCCATTGAAATTCGATAGGGTTTATTACAGAGCTTCCACTGTAGATCGACCCACATAGGCAACCTTCTCCACTATAGCACAACCTTCAACCAGAAAGCACCCATGCTCTCTATGAGGCATCGCGCTTCCACTCCCAGTTCTGCCAAACCCGGTGATTCGCTTAAGCCGATCTCTACACACTTGTGCATCCTCCTCTGCTGTGATCTTCTCATGCAACATCCATCCAGTGATCTTAACACAATCACTCTGATACCACTTGTTGGGCTTGAAACACCCACAGAGATCACACAGAGAAACAAATAAATATGCACAGATCTGAAACACACATAGACACAATGTTTACGTGGTAAAACCCTCAAAGTGAGGGAAACATCCACGGGACAATGGCAGAATCATTATATTAATGAACAGGAGATTACAACCAGCCATAGGGAACCAGCAGCCCAGGAGAGAGCTCAAAGCCCTTGCTCATCTAAATGCATATGATGCACACATATTTAAACAACCTCTCCTTCAGTTATACAAAACTGATTACATTAAATGCTGCCACTTTCTTTTGCTGATTAGTTTTAACTAAATCCAACAATAGAATATTGTTGAAACAATCATGAACCACCTTAACCTAAATTGGTTAATTGGTTGTCACATTCCAACAGACATGACTACTTTGTCAAAATATTGCATCTCTAATAATGTGTTGTTAATCATAAAACATCTTGTATCAAAATAGACATATGATTTCCAGAAATAACATAGATATCCATAAATTATAAACTCCAAAAACAAAACTAAAACTTCTTAATCAAGAAAGATAAAAAAATCATCTTGGTGAGAAGAAAAAGACCCACGTTGTGAGATCAAAGAATAAAATATGATCCAGAGCTAACAATTGAATCCACAATGACTTCTTCATAAATCAACCAACCAACTAGGAAATCGAGAGCAATCTTTGACAACGAATTTTCCATAGCATTGAAATGTCTATGCACATGAAAACACTTGAGCAAAAAAAAAGAGTGTTTGATGTCCAAAATCTTCTTCATCCAAGGCTGAAGATTTAGTGCATTCAACTGAGACTTTCCAACAAATTATTCAAGTACAACTCCGGAGTCTCCTACCACCATTAGTTCAAGAAAGTGTTTTCTCAATGCAAAGATCAAGAGGATCCATACCCCAAGAAACTATGATTTAACACTTGTACCTTAGCCAACAACAAGGAGAATATTAAAATAATGATTCCCACTCAGTTTGAGAAACACTCCAATACCACTGTCCCCTCCAGTAGCAACGCCATCAAAGAAGCCTATTGGTCTATCTCCAAAATAGTTTGGGTTCAATATAAAGTCAAAACTGTCCCCCCCGGAGGAATAGGGAAGCTCCTTTACGACCTTCACAATCCTTAAACAAAGTTCAGATTCATTTCTTGGAGAATTTTCAAATAAAATCTTATTTATATACCTCCAAATTGTTGATATTATGGTAGTTGCAGGAGGTATTTACCTACACGTGTAAACTTGATAAGGATAGAATACTCTGGGAAGCAAGAAGAAACCCTAATGAGTTGGATAATAACCCTAGAAGACTTGTCAACTCAAGAAAATAATTTCTATTAGGTTATTAGCCTCCAAGAGAAGAAGTTGTCCAGAAGAAATAATATATACAGAACAAACAGATACCCAGAATGAGAAGTCAGCCCAGGTAGTTAGCCAGATTTACTATAAATATAGGAGGCCAGTCTTCATTCTGGCAGGCAGTCTCAGAATTGCAGAGCAGCACTTGTGCACACTGCAGTGCCCAGTTTTGTGCGCAGGCTTGGAAGAGAGCTCCCATTGTAGCTGTTGTAGCTAGTAGATCAAGTTTGTCTTGGAATATCTCTTGGTTAGGGTCTCGACTATCTGATCAGCTCTTGTTTGATGCGCTATCCTTAGGGAAAGGTGTGATACCCTTTGTTTGGCTATCTAGCCTAGGGTTTTCTTCTGGAATGATTCTTAGTCAAAGTTAAGGTGCTCGGATGGTGGCTTTGGCCTATGGTTGGGTGACAATAGTGATATTTTCAATGGTAAAACGAGCACATCCATTATATTCTAACAGGTTATGGGCCCACACCTCCTTCATTCAGTCTAACCGCTGGAAGGAAATATAGCCATAAGGATATTAATCTCGTTGAAGAACTGTCGCTAGGGATTCTAGCAGAAGCAGTCACCATAGCACTGTCGCTAGGGTTAATAGTAGGTGTAATTGCAGAAACCCTAATCCTCTTATTGAGGCACCTTAAGTGAATGGATTGACCTAATTTTCGGATAGATTAGTGCGCCCTAGCCTAGCGCATCTCCTAATACTCTCAGCAAGCCAAGACGTCAAGTTTTAGTTGTTGGTCAGATCTAGGGTTGACCAAGTCAAAGCAACCATGACTTACTCCATGAAGTCAGAAAACAAGTTAGATGGAGATTCTAACTTCAGAGCATGGAAGACAAGGATTGACCTCATCCTTGCCAAGAATAAAGTGTTGGATATTGTAAAAGGAAATATCGTGGAACCATAGTTTGAAGAAGGAAAAGAGAAGGAACTATAAAACGTTGCATTTATGGAGAAGTTCAAAGACGGTGACATCAATGCCATGAGTATCATAGTGGAATCCATAAAATACCACTTGAAACCCTACATCTCCCATCTTGACTCATCGAAGAAGATGTACGATGCCCTAACAAACCTCTTCTTGGTCAGAAACATTGAAAAAATAATGAGTCTAAAGAATGAGCTTCGTGACATGAAGATGAATGATGATGACAACATAACATCATACTTTGTGAGAATCTCTCAGTTAAGAGATCAACTACAAGCTATTGAAGAAATCATTTCAGAGAAGGAATTGGTAAACATAGTACTCAATGGTCTTTCCAAGACGTGGGATGCATTTTTCGCAAGCATGAACACAAGGGAGAGTATCCGGCATTTGAAGAACTTTGGACTTGTTGTGCTCAAGAACATTCAAGGATCAGTGCAAAAGAGAAACCCCAAAATAATTACAATGATCAAGTCTTCACAACAAGATTCAAGAATTTCAAGAACAAAAGGAAGTTTGGCTCAAAGAGGAAGACAAATCAAGAGAAAGATATTTTAGAAATACAATGCTTCAACTGTCGAAAGTATGGTCACTACAAGAATCATTGTCCCGAGCCAAAGAAAAGGAAGGAGAAACACGAATCATCAGTTGCCGAACAAAAGGAACCTACAAAGAAGACTAAGCAGGATGAAAGAGACTTCTTCTTCGGAAGGTAACAATACTTTTCTTAGTTCTCGTACATATCTTGTTTTCATCGTCTTTGTACACATCTTGTATATCTATACCTATGAATAACAACAAGATAAGGATTGCTATCATTATACAAGATAGATAATACACATGAAAGGATGAAATACATCAAACAAATCATGTGGAAGCTATTACAAGATAAGCCGAAATTAAAATCAATCATGAAGAGACTTAGAAGAAGCAAAGACATAAAGAAGTTAGAAATCAAGAGAAAATTGGAGAAAGACTTATGACGTTTTGCAGAAGACAATAAAATGGAAGCGTGGACTCTGTTAGATGAAGGGAGCCGATTATATATTGTAGAAGAAAATAAGAATGCAGATGGAAGCATGGAATCTATTAGAAGGAGGGAGCTGATTATATGCACTCATACATGAAGCAAGGATTAGGAGGGAGCTAATCCTATGATCCATTGAATATGATGAAGTATATATCCATGTTAGCAGCCATAAAATACAGTACGTGTTCAGTTCAACCTCAAAAGAAGTCTTCTTCGAAGAGAAGCCTTAAAGTATCCCTGGTTATCCATCCACATCCATGATTCTATAATGAAAGAAAGAAGTGGAATCTTTAGGGCATGGAATCTATAAGAAACTCCATGGAACCAAGAGCTAAAGAAAAACATCAAGAAGAACATGAATATTCCAAGAAAGAAAGAGAATCCAGAACAACCAATCATTGTATTAAGAATCACAAGATTACCAACCTAGTATGAACTCAATAAAAGCAATCAAGCAGAGGCACTGAAAGTTTTGATATATGAAAGCATTGCAAGATATATAACTAGAGGTTCTTCCAGATGGAGGGAGAAGACTATGATGATTGCTTGTTCCAATAAACCAGACATGCCTCTACATGAGTCTTTATATAATCTGCAATATCCATGGGTTGGAGTTCTACATCAGATGTATGCAAAGAATGTTCTCTAGAGCAATTGAAAAAAGAGTGTATGAAGAGAAACCTCAAGACTTTGAAGCATACCAGAAAGAGACCCGTGTATGCAGATGGAAGAAGATAACTCAGTGGAGAACCTCCAGGGCACAACAGAAGTGTGGTGAATATTTTCTATAATAGAGATATCGTATCAAGATGATTACTTAGAAGATCAGATCTCATGATGACAAAAGAAGTGCCACATGGATATGTTCCAGTTTTCCAACAATGATATACTTTATTGATCAGAGCTACAGGAACCCTTCATAAAAAACCAATGTTCCAGACCAAAGTACATTTGAAATCAAGCATTACATTATCAATGATGTAGTCTATAAAGGAGAAAGTGGTTCTCCAATACATATCCCAACAGATGAGCAGATAAGCAAACATTTTGGTAAAGCTTTTGTCCAAGATGAAAGAGTTTTCATACTCAAGATAGAGCTTGTGGAGACAACTTCCTTATTGAAAAAGGAAGAAATTACTCTGAGGTTGGGAGGGATCACTGATGTATTATTGATTGATGAGCAGTTCCTTTCCAATTCGGAAAGTGGATTGAGATTTCTGACAGACGGACATTTTCCAGTTTGGAAAATGGTCCAGATTGATGATGTACAATAGACAATGACTTCCCATTGTGGTTAACATGGGAAGTGGTCTAGGGCATTCTCTCTTATTGAGGGTTACTCAATAAGACTAGCCCACCTCGCCGGACAACAATTTCTCATTGTGGTTAACATGAGGAATGGTTTGTTTTGGAGGTTGGTGCAAGACAATCATTTCCTCTTGTGGTTAACATGGGAAATGGTCTGGACAAACATTCCTTAGGTAAGATTCATTCTCTCTAGGTTACACTTTGTTTAGTGCCGGAGGAATGGCCCAGGGTGGGGACTGTTCCAGGTTTAGCATTCAGGGATAGACATCCCTTACGATAGATTCATTCTCTCGATGTTACACTTTCTTTAGTGTCGGAGGAATGGCCCAAGGTGAGGAATGGTCTAGGATCAAAATTCAGGACAGTAATTCTTCCTTGCTTGAGAAGAATGGTCTAGATAGCTCATCATTGATGTTCTACTCTAAAGGCAGATACTCTTTTAGATCTCACAGATGTGAGTGAAAGAATGGCCTAAATGATTCAGTTTATATCATAACATTTTTTATGTGCATGTTGATATCAAATGATTGTTATGAAGACCGTATATCTCTAGACAGTAGATGTATACTATTGTGGTGGATGTGTTCCACTGTTTAATCAAGTATCTGTGTGGTACTTAGTGTGGTAGTGTACCACTGGATTGTAGTTGTGTACTACTATGGATAGACACAATTGTGTTCTATTGAATGATATTGTTCCGATTGCCTTGAATACTATCAACAGTGTTGAAAATAATTATCAACCAGATGAATGATGAACAGAGATTTCCTAGATAGAAAAAAGGTTCAGAACATTTACTCTTGTAGATTAGAAGAAAGGCTCTTGTATCACTCTGTGTAGTGAGCATCATGTCTGATTACTCAGATAGAGTATGGTTTCGAGAGATGATGTAGTTGATGACACTGATGATGATGATGATGGTGCTCATGATCTAGTCATTATCTAGTTTATACAACGATGTTGATGCTATTGGGTGAATGTTATGTTTTGTGCTCAAGACGATTACTTGTAATACCTCCCTAGCTAGGAGGGAGTGTTGATATTATGGTAGTTGCGGGAGGTATTTAACTCCATGTGTAAACCTGACGAGGATAGAATACTCCACGGAGCAAGAAGAAACCCTAATGAGTTGGCTAATAACCCTAGAAGACTTGTCGTCTCAAGAAGATAATTTATATTAGGTTATTAGCCTCTAAGAGAAGAAGTTGGCTAGAAGAAATAATATATACTGAACAAATAGATACCCAGAATGAGAAGTCGGCCCAGACATCTAGCCAAATTTACTATAAATACAAGAGGTTAGTCTTCATTCTGGCAGGGAATCTCAGAATTGCAGAGAAACACTTGTGCGCACTACAGTGCCTAGTTTTGTGTGTAGGTTTGGAGGAGAGTTGCCATTGCAGTTGTTGTAGCTAGCATATCAAGTTTGGATTGGACTATATCTTGGTTAGGGTTTGGACTATCTGATCATCTCTTGTTTGATGCGCTATCCTTGGGGAAAGTTGCACTACCCTTTGTTTGGCTATCTAGCCTAGGGCTTGCTTCCAGAATGATTATCATTCAAGGTTAAGGTGCTTGGAGGGTGTATGTCCTATGGTTGGGTGACAATTTAGTGATATTGGCAATGGTAAAATGAGCACATGCATTATATTCTAACACAAATTCCCCACAAAAGAAAGAGAGAAATTGTCTTATGATTTGGGAAAACAAGAAACCAGTTCATTAAGATATCCTTCAATGGAAACAAGTTCCAATTACCACTTAATTTCGAGAGTCCACAAACCTATTTCAATATTTGTTGTGTAATCTCATAGGATACCATCAAATGTGGCATGGTCTCTTCATCTTGTAAACACAAACTGCAAATAGTAGGTCTGATTGCCCCTCTACACCTAAAATTCTCTCCTGTAAAAATACGATCATGTAAAATTAACCACATGAAAATAATGAGTTTGATAGGATCTTGTAATTTCTAGATCCCGTGAAACCACCACTTAGGTTCCACTTGCAATTTCTAATCAACCAAAGCATTGTAAGCTGATTTTGCAGATATCGTTTCATTTAACTAATTCAAAGTCCAGAAAACCAAATCCTGTTCATTTCTACAAGAGATCCCACTACATATTAGCACCATTAAATATAAATTCCATTCTGTAGCCAAATTTCTAGCAATACCAATATCTTAATGAACTAACCAATCCCGAGATCCAGATCTGTTTAAACAAGAACCATGACCAATATGAGCAAGAGAGAAAACCTGTAGAGGCTTTAAATACTGAATGAGAGAATTCAAGATTTTTTAATCTGGGCAACTACCAACAAAGGGATCATGTCCTATCAAAACCTGAGATCCATTTCCAATAGACCACAAAAGCCACTTTTTCAACAACAACAGAGTGCTCGAAAAACTACTCCAGAAGTTTGAAGCTACAGAGGATTTGTAATTCTTCAAATGTAACCAAAAGACCACATCTGAACCTTTAAGATATTTCTTTTTTATATCTTTTCTCCATAGGAAAGAAGCAAACAAATCCCTCTAGAGAGATTTGACTTCTAGATATTGTGAAAACCAATGAATATTTCGAATACCCCAACCCCCAAGAGATTTGGGCCTAGACATCAAGTCCTAGTTAGGTAGATGGATCCCTGATGGTTTCCTGGCCCCTTTCAAAAGTAAATTGGAGTTCATAGACCCTATATTTTTGACAAAATTTTATTGGGAACCTTAGCAAAAGAGAACCAATAAACCAAAATATTTTGAAGGACATACTTTAATAAAACCAATCTACCACCCATTGAAAGCCATCTATATGTCCATTGTCCAATACACTTCTAAATCTTTTGGAGAAGCCAAATCCTGTCTGAAACCCTATAATAATTATCTCTTAAATGGAACCCTAAGTAATTCAATCTACAATCCATAATGACTAAAGGGATTCTATAAATTCCTTCAATCTGAAGTAACTTCTCCTCATCAAGATTATTGAAAAAACAACAATATTTTTTACAGTTTACCTCCAACCCTAAATATTGGCAGAAAACAAATAAAATATGTTTAAGCTCAGACCACTCCTCAAAATTATCAATCCCTAGGATTAAAATATCACCAACGAAGAGAATATGAGTTATATCTAAACCTTTTTCAATCTTGATACCTGTGAACTTCCCTACTATAGAAGCCTTTTTAGCCATCCTGCTAAAACCCTCTACCACCAAAAGGAACAGTAAATGGGAAAACGAACATCCTTTTCTTAAACATATATAACTTTAAAAAAAATCTGTTGGAGAGCCATTTACCAAAAAAACAAAATTTGCACTTGTGACACACCCCATTATCCACTGAACCACTTCCCATTTAAGACCAATTTGAATCAACATCATCCTCAGAAAACTCCAACTGACACTATCAAAAAATTTCCTTAAGTCTAGCTTCAATATTAGTGATTTCATCCTATTCAAATTTGTTGTATCCAATCATTCATGAGCTAGACCTACTGCATAAAAAATAAGCCTATCCTTTAAGAAACCAAATTGTTTCTCTGATAAGCAAGAGGACAATTTATCTTTTAACCTAAAAGCTATGATTTTTGAAATGACTTTGTAAACAAAGTTGCATAAAGAAATAGGTATAAAATCATTGAAAGAAACTGGTTTGGATTCATTCAAGATAAGAGCTACAAAAGTAGCATTCAGAGAACCACAAACCTTTCCAGTAACCCTTGATTCCTCAAGTACTTCCAAAAAGTGTCTTCACATAATATAAAAGAAATGGTGAAGCAATTCCTGGTTCCAACCATCTAGACCAGGACTTTTATCATTGGGAATCTTCTCTACAATTTTTTCAACCTCTCATAAGGTGACTTCCATCCCCAATTCATTGCTTTCCTCATCAAAAGCAAATCTTGGGACTTCTTTAATCACTTGGATTTGTTTAAGGGTATCTTCATTTTCCTTTCCTTTATAGATATTTTTGAAATAGTTATAATTTTTTGGGCCAATGTCAACCTCTGGGAACTGTATGTTACCTTCCATATATTTTATGTCCCAAATAGTGGTTATTTTCCTTCAGTGTTCTGCATAATTATGAAAAAATTTCAAATTTATGTCACCAATTTTTAGCCATACCGCTCTGCTTTTAAGGCACCAAGCTTATTCTTCTAAATTAAGAATCTCAAGTTTCCTCTCTTCATATGAAAAGATCAAGTCATTTTCTTATTTAGAAAAGATTTGCGAAGGACACCTTATGAAGACTTCTTCCAATTTCTTATCAATATCCCATAGTTCTTCTTGGAGCTTCTTTCTTTTCTCTTTCTGCCATACAATCACTACTTACTTTAATTTATTGAGTTTTATAGATAAATAATCTTTCCAAGTGTCCACAGACTTCCATATGTTCCTCACCAACACATTAAAATTTCCCTCCAATAACCAGGCATGGTTGAATTTAAAGGGATAATGATTCAAATCCTTTTGTTCATCAAATTGAAGGAAAACATGATTATGATCTGTTAGCATAGATTTAATAACCCAATATCTACATATATTCAAGTCTCTTTGAAATACCATCATAACTAGAGAATCCATTCCTCCAAGTTGGACTAATAGTGCCTAGGGCAATATCCACTAGTCATGTTGAAGAAAACAAAGAGAACAAATAAGCAGTGAGAGGATCTGGCCTTGCATGATCTCCCCAAATTTCCTTTGAAGATAAAGTAAGATTTAGGTATCCTCCTATAACTAAGCTTCCATCCTTTAAGAAACCACTATCTTCTAAAGGATGCCAAAAGGAAACTCTATATTTATAGGGACCATAACAATTTAAAAGTTTAATAGGCTTTGAAATATCCTTTATGTGACATTCCCACAAAATATGAAAATAAATTTGGAAAGATTTAAAATAATATTTCCCCATATTCCAACCTGAAATTAAACCCCCAAAAATTCCAATGGAATCAATCGCCACACAATCCTAGTTGGGAAAACATTTCATGAAGATTTTTTTTTCTTTTTCACTATCCACCATTGTTTCCTGAAAAAAAGATGATATTGAGGCTAACAGACTAAATTAACTATTTTAGGGTTTTCAGTTTTGGGGCACCTCCAACCCCGCACAATTTTAACGAGAGAATTATCATTTAAATCCCCCATCAGTGAAATTTTGAGCTCTAAGTTCCCTTGGGGAAAGCATAGGGATAGATTGAAGTAAAACAAAAGAAGGATTGAAGGGTGCTAAGCCTCCCTTGATAATGCCTAAATCCTTAGATGTGAATTTCTTCATGGGTCTCTTCTGAATTGTAGAATTTTATCCGTCACAATATGTTTTTGAAGCCTCCACACTATTATAAACTTGAAGAGGGGATTTTTTTAATATTTATTTGTAATAAGGAGAGGAGTTCAAATAGAGATTATTCTTACCCTAAGAACCAACTTCACATAGAACTTGGTGTTGGAAATACTAAAACAACTGAGAGGCGGGGGGTGAATCAGTTGTATGTGAGCTTAAACAATTTTATACTTTTTAAACATTGTTAATCTCTCTTCATGTGGTCATCAACAATATACAGCATATGGACAGTGAAAGTAAAGACCATCAGTCACACATAAAGAACACGCAGAAACAGATTTTCACGAGGAAACCCATAAAGGGAGAAAACCTCTTCTTCTTCGAAATGATAGGTAGTCTTTTTCAGTTCTGTACATCATTTAGAATTGAGCACCAACTCAATGTTAGGTTGCTACCTCTGTTTTACAAGCTGCAACTTGTTTGAGAGCACCAACTCTCTGGTTTCTCTAGAACCCATTAGAAGGAAGCACCAACTCCCTGAATATTCTAGCACCAACTGGATGGAAGCACCAACTTCCGGAATGTTCCAGCACCAACTGAATGGAAGCACCAACTTCCAGTTACACAGGCTCCAACCTGTATAACATAGAACACATGTTCTCCCTAGCACCACCCTACCACCCTTGTTTCTTTGGCTACAACCAGATGGAAGCTACAAATTCCTATGTTCAAGCTCCCACTTGAACCTCTAAGGACAACAGTCCTCCTGAGCACCTCCCAACCACCCTTAAATATAAAATAATGTATACACAGACAATTTATGTAGATAAATCACTTCTTACCATTCTTTCTTTGTTCTGTAAATCTGATCTTCAACAAATTGTTTTGCAATTCTTCTCTTCCTCTGTCCATTCAACAGGTCTGATCTGCATCACATTCTTCTGTCATTCTTCTCTTCTTCTGCTCTGCCTGTCGTTCTGCTCTGTTTCTGCTTTACAGTTCATCTCATTCTGTACCTCTGTTAAAATTTCATACTACGCATCTTCTCATTTCTCCTTTCTTACTATTTCGTTCTTTTTCCATCCAGAACAGCCAACCAAATTCAGTCTCTCTCATTTTCTTTTATACACACAACCTTAACGGTTCCACTTCACCTTCCAATAGGCAATCCCAGGACACTTGTCTTAGCAACTGAAATGATAACTATTTCACAATCAAGAATCTTTTTTGTTTAGAAGAATCGTAACTGATGAGTTACATGTGTGTGGAAGAACAGTAACCCTCCGATCACATTCAAGATTTATTCGCACCATTGGATGATCTTTATCATTCTTTGACTTTAAACAGGGTTTCGGCATTTCGGCATTCCTTTGCCCAAGTTTCTCAACACTTTCACATCGCGATCTGTGAAACTCCGAAATGAAGCTTATCTGGGCTGACTTCTTCTCTTCCCGTGACCAAGAGTTGTGACCACAGTTTTATACGAAAGGGGCTTTCACGATTTCACATATCGCGAATTCGTAATAGAGATTAGGTCAACAGTCCAAGTCAGATCTTGTCTCAATGGTCGTGATTGAATCGCAATATCGCATATCGCGATTTCAGAAGTCTCGTTGCATTTGTTCACTTGCCATTCCATGTTGCGATCCTCGAAAATCGAACACGGTCTAGAATCAACAGTCCAGATCAAAGCCTGATCTGACGGCTCAGATTACATCACAATTTCGCATATCGCGAAACCGGCACTCCTGATGTCAAGTGACTTTGTAACTTCAAAGTTCCGATCCTTGATGTTGATGCGCCCCTTTCCATGCGCTAGCCCTGCTGGCTATAGGCCTTGGCCCATATGACCGTCAACACATGACCTCGGTCAAACCTCTCATCGGGGTTTTGGCGTTTTCGATGTCACCATGCACATGCCTACGGAATTCCTGATCCTCTGATCCCTGATTCTCCGATGAAGAAAATCAATGGTCCAGATCTCATTCTTGTTTTAACGGCTGCGATCAAATCGCGAAATCGCATATCGCGATTTCGGAGTTCTCGTTGTCAAGAGATTTTGACATTTCAAAGTCCCGATCCCCGATCCCCGATACTCCATGCAGAGAATCAACGGTCCAGATCACTTCTAACTTTAATGGCTGCGATTACATCACGAAATCGCATATCGCAATTTCAGGGTTCTTGTTGTCAAGAGATTTTGACATTTCAAAATCCCGATCCCCGATCCTCCATGCAAAGAATCAACGGTCCAGATCACTTCTAACTTTAGCAGCTACAATTACATCGTGAAATCGCATATCGCGATTTCGGGGTTCTCGTTGTCAAGAGATTTTGACATTTCAAAATCCTGATCCCCGATCCTCCATGCAAAGAATCAATGGTCCAGATCACTTCTAA